>PITA01018212.1:0-41102 GCA_004023965.1 Spilogale gracilis | reverse complement strand
GCTGGAGATAACAAGCAGACAGATACGTAGGAGTCTACCAGGCTTCCTGGTTCCATCTGTATATAATCCCTGCCTGAGGATTTGATGGGTTAACACAGGTTAAACAAATAGAACGGTGCCTGACCTGTATCCATCAACCGGCCATGGGAAGGCAGTCACACAACACCTTTCTTTGCTTCCTGTGGGCCCTCTTATGGAGTACTCCCCCTGCTCAAATGGACTTTGGCATATTCATATCTTATCCCAGAGCTGTCCAACCTACTGCCCCTGGCATTAGGCATCTCTGCATCTCTGGAGGAAGGATGGAACAGAAGCAGCACCTTCAAAGTCAAAGAGGTGTGATGTAATTCCCTGCCCTGTCACTGACAGTTGCAGGAACTTGAGGAACCTATCCATTGTCTCTGATGTTTGCTAATGTTGTGTGTAAGACAAAGGCACTGCCCTCAAGGTCACAGTCATGTAGTTGGATTCCTCCAGTCCATCAAGACACTGCAACAGAAGACATATGCAAGGCACAGAAAGAGTTCTAAAGGGGTTTAATTTGTATGGATAGTTGTTTGGTGTTCAACCCCGTCCTTCCCACCAACAGCCACGCTTGTCATAGTCTCTGAGGCATGTTTCATCCCCATAGTTCTCTCTAAACTCCCTGAGGACAAAATGATTTATCAACTCTACCCAAGCCTCTGGGACCCTAGGACTTCCCAAGAATGTGCAAGACTCAGAGCCTCCATTTTGGGGGCGACCTTTACCCCTTGCTAGCTCAGCAGACCTGCCAGGAATTAAATCTTTGCCTGCGACAAATGAGATTATGTTTTCCTTTGGAGAGAGAGAGAGGAGAAAAAAAGGACAATCTTCACCTCTGCCTGGATACAGACATTCATTTGCCTGATCACCTGCAAAGCAGATGAGCCTCTGAGATGCCCTCTTTCTTGTTCACTTAGGGGTGAAAAATTACCAGCAAGAAACCAATTAGCATCCTCTATGAGTGCGTCCCAAGCCTTCTGAAGTCAATTCTTTTACTCTGTCCTCTGCACAGAAGCAGCATCTGCTTTGGGGTCTTGTCCTAATTGAGTTGAACCTGTGTGGTTATCATTTGTTAATTGTAGCCCCAAGAGGAGAGAGGGAGGGAAGGAGGAGGGGACGGGGCTCTGTCCTTCCTTTGTCCCTAGCCTAGAAGGCTGCAATCAAGAGATAGGGTGATGGGGCTGGGGGGTCAGGGGTCAGTCATGGAAGCACAACCTCAACACTTGGTGGCTGGTTGACATTCAGTGAAGAATAATGAAAAGACTCTTTCTTGAGCACTTATTATGCACCAGGCACGACTGTAAAGGCTTTATGTGGATCAACCGATTTAATCATCCCAACTCTCTAAGTTAGGTGTTCTCATTAGTTCCCACTTGACATCGAGGAAAATGGAGGCACTAGGAGGTTAAGTACCTGCCCTGGCGATGCAATGAGATGGGAGAGAAATCCAGATCCAGGGCCTTGACATTCTGGCTGCGGCCCCACTTCTCACATCTGCCGGCAGATGCCAGCCTCCTGCCAGGTGCTGCTGCCCAGCCCTCACCAAGCCTCAATCTTTTTTTTTTTTTTTTTTAAGATTTTTATTATTTATTTGACAGAGAGAAACACAGCTAGAGAGGGAACCCAAGCAGGGAGAGAGGGAGAAGCAGGTTTCCGGCTTAGCGGGGAGCCCGACCCAGAGCTCCATCCCAGGACCCCGGGATCATGACCCCAGCCTAAGGCAGACACTAAAGGACTGAGCCACCTAGACGCCCCACCACGCCAGGAGCGCTTGCGGTGGGGGATGGGCCCTGAGCTCAGAGCGCCCTCCTGGCTGGGCTCACGGGAGAGCAGGATGCACAGGCTGAGGGACGCAAAGGCAAGTCACTCTCTGCCTTGAGGGACAGACGGTTCTAACCCGAAGTCCAAACTCTGGGGTGAAGCACGCAGTCCCCTCACTCTGGTCCTTCTGGCCACCTCCCCATCCCCGTGTGCCGCGGGCTGTCAACCCACCCGCAGAGCCCAGCACCCCCGTTCCTGCTTAGGTACAAATCCAAACGTCAGAGGCCGGGCCTTCTGTTTCTGAGAGCACAGGGCTGCACGATCAAATGTCCCCATGGGCCGGGCTGGTCACACAAACAACCGGACAGCCGCGTGATCCAGTCCCGGGAAGCGTTGTCTTAATCCAAGGAGCACACGTTTTGCCTAAAGGTTTTCAGGGTAAGACAGTAGAACAAAGCATTGTGCAGAGCAGGCAAGCCCCTCTGGACCCATCGCTGCAGGCTCTTGGGAGTGGGAGTAGACCCCGAATTTCTCCTTTCCTGTGAATTCCTTTATAGTAAACTGTAGAGTGGCGCATGCGCACTGTAGAGGCATGCCGGGTCGCTGAAGCCCGCGGCGTGGTCTTGACCCGCGCCCTACTAGTTATTGCCTGTGTGGCTGTGGACAAGTTCTATGCCTCCTTCTGCCTCGGTTTCTTCCCCTGTAAAATGGGGAGAATGGTGAGTACGGCTTCGTGAGAGCTACCCATGACCTAAATGAGTTATATGGAAAGTGGTTAGAACAGTGGCTGGTAGATCTATTTAGCATCATGCAAGTGTTAGCGATTCTTTCTACAGTACGTTTCACACGTTTTGGATGCTGTGGACATTCAGTGATCATCTACGTTTTTTATGCAGTCTGACAGGAAGAAGGTAATCAAGACTTAGGTTTGTGGCAGTATCTCTAGCTTCTGGTTTCTTAGAGGCCACTGTTATATCTCCACCTCTAATCAATATTAGTAATGCTGTGAGAATTGTTATACCGTATATCAATAGTCATTAAAAGTAAACAGGGGGTAGATTACACATAGCGCTTTCTGTGAGGTTAGCATGCTAAATGCCTTCTCTGTGTGTTACCTCAGTCTTCACACTAATCCTATGGGACAAGAGCTCCTCCATTTCATAGATGAAGTTACTGAGGTTTTGAGAAGTTCAGTAGGGACGCCTGGGTGGCTCAGTTGGTTAAGCCACTGCCTTCGGCTCAGGTCATGATCCTGGAGACCTGGGATCGAGTCCCACATCAGACTCCCTGCTCGGCAGGAAGCCTGCTTCTCCCTCTCTCACTCCCCCTGCTTGTGTTCCCTCTCTGGCTGTGTTTCTCTCTGTCAAATAAATAAAATCTTTAAAAAAAAAAAAAAAAAAAAGAAGTTCAGTAATTTGCTCAGTTTTTAAAAAGCACCCCCCAGAAATGTGCTGCCTAAGATTTAATATAATCCTATGCCAATGTCTGTGAATCTTAGGGACAAGAGGTGCTGGGGACAAGGACCATGGTCTAAAAGGAAACTCAACAGGTGCTAGTTTCCGGGGGACTGACCTATTTGCCTAGGAAGACACCTGTTTGGGGCAAAAGGTGGCAGAGAAACTTAAGGCTGAGAATGTGCATTTTATTTTACTTTACTTTATCACTTTATTTATTTATTTGAGAGAGAGAGCATGAGAGGGGTGAGGATCAGAGGGAGAAGCAGTCCCAATGCAGGACCCATCCTGGGACCCCAAGATCATGACCTGAGCTGGAGGCAGTTGCTTAACCAACTGAGCCACCCAGGTGCCCTATTTTATTTTATTTTTTTTAAAAAAGATTTATTTATTAATTTGAGAGAGACAGAGAGGAGGAGCAGAGTGCAAGGGAGAAAAAGAACCCCAAGCCGACTCCCCACTGAGCAGGGAGACGGACATGGGGCTCGATCTCGCAACCCTGAGATCATGACGTGAGCCGAAACCAAGAGTTGGACTCTTAAGCAACTGTGCCACCCAGGCACCCTGAGCATGTATATTTTAAATTTCTGCGTCGCATTTGGCCATTATTATGAAGTTTCTGGTTGCTCCAGATTCTCTTTAAAACAGGGTATTATGTAACTAAACAGATAGTGATGTCACTTTCTTTTTCTTGAACAATCCTCCGCAACAAAACTATTAGCTAGGCATTATGATCCCCATTTTAGAGATGGGAAAACTGCGATTGGGAAGGGGATTAGGAGATTTGCCCACATTAAGTGCAGCACTAGGACTCAAACCTAAGTACATTTCACTAATTTCCACCCGGCAGCCTTTCCCTGTACGGTGCTGCCTAAACAGGAGCCCGTCTCTGCCACCATACTGCCACATACAGGAAGAGAGAGTATCTGGTCTACACATCCCTTCTGCTCCAAGTGGAGAGGCAGACCACACCCTGTCTCAGGGGCAATGAGTTAATGATAGAAGAAATGTCCCAGAGCAGTGCAGTTGGAAATAAAGGGAAAGCAGTTCTCAAATGTCAAGGGGGAAGTCAGATTCTGCGCATATCACAGAGATTTGTGCACAAAATATATAGGGGGTGCTGACCCAGTAGAGGAAGCCAAAGAGGAGAGAGGCAGCCCCATCGCTCCTTCTGGCACGAGCTGAACTCAAGTGCAGAATCCTGTATTCCCACAAAACTCGCTTTTCCTTGTTCTCCAGTTGCATGTGTGTTTCACTGTGATTTTTATTAAGGGCTGGGTAATTCACACCCTGCAGCTCTGCTCTACAGCATGCTCATCGCTGTCATTTGTTGAGCTGCCTACTTCCCTAAATACTTCTGACCAACAGGAGGGAAGGGGATGTTGGGGCTGGTGTACCCGTCACCTTCCTCATCTTCCTACTGCAGCACCACCCCCATCTCAATTCCAAAGGCCCAGCAGTCTGCATGGGAGTAGAGCAGCTCCATTTTTCTCCAATATTAATAATTATGACATTAGAAGGGTGATCTGCTGCAATCCAGCCTTTCTGTTTGCAGGCTGGTGGTTGCATATCAATGGCATGATTAGGCAAATGAAATCAGATTGGCACTGTTATGAAATATTTACATGGCCAGAATGCATATGCTTCAATCTCATTGTTCCCATTATTAAGCCATTTTATAATCTCATAACATTTAGACTCACACTTTGCATTTCTAATTAACTTGAGGAGTGACTTCGCTGGGAATTAATTGCAACTTGTGCATTCTTATACACACAAACTCCCTGAGAAACAAACTCTGGTTGGCAATCATGCAATTCACCCCTAAGATGGACCCTAGGCTGACTTCTGTTTGAAACCATCTTTTCCGTCAGTTGGGAAAAGTGGCTGGGGACATTGGTTTTCATTAAAATTTGGCTACAAATCACATTCAGGAACAGTCTGAGTGCAAGAGTCCCTTTGGAGGGACTAGTTTCCACCTGAAAAGCCTTTCACAAAGAAGCAGTTTGATGCGGGTTTTCAGCCTTTTGGATTTTGTGGATCAATAACATCCCTAAAAAAAAAAAATAGTAATACTGGAATATCTAAAGAGCTGTTATATTGAGCTATTATATTGCCTTTATTTAAAATTGCTTTGGTATAAAGAATGTGGAGCATCTCTTGCACTTGACTATTTAGTATTTGGAAGTCTCCAGTCAAAAGTCCATACCTGACAAGTGGCTACTATGGGCATTTGAATAATCTTCCTTTCCTGTGAACACCAGGGTTTTGTTGATATGTGCTCTTGGCGTCAGAAATGGTTTCTTACTGGTGGAATGAGTGCTGTTCGGGATATGTGATTGCTTAGAAATACCGATCAGCTGCTTTCCCTCATGAATATACAAGGAATGAGCTATAAGCATGCCTGCGAGCCTACACCCTTTGGAACACTGCCTAGGTCTAGAAATTTCCCTGGCCATATTTTAGGAAGTTTATGCAGGATCTGGGTGTCTGGTTCTGATTAAGAATTGATAGGAATCTACTGTGAGTGAATCTTGCTCACAAGATACTTGTTGGAGTCAGGGTTCTCAGCTGGGGACAGTTTTGCCCTTGCCTTCCCTGGGAGGATGGGAGTGAAGAGAAGAGGATGAAGAGAGGAAGTATTTGCAATGCCTGGAGATGTTTTTGGTTGTCACAATTGTGTGTGTGTGTGTGTGTGTGTGTGCGTGTGTGTGTGTGTGTGTGTGTTGGGATGGGGTGCTCCTGCTGTCCAGTGGATATAGGTCAGAGATGCTGCGGAACACCCTACAGAGTGCCCAGGACAGTCCCTTCCCCCAAGAATGACCCAACCTTGAGTGTGAACAGTGGCAAGAAATCCTAGAAAAGGACAGAGAGCTTTGACTTAATTGAGCTCACAGAACTGTCTATATGGCTATTTTTTAAAAAAAGATTTTATTTATTTATTTGACAGAAACACAGCTAGAGAGGGAGCACAAGCGAGGTGGGGGTGAGAGAGGGAGAAGCAGACTCCCTGCTGAGCCGGGAGCCCGATGTGGGGCTCGATTGTGGGACTCCAGGATCATGACCTGAGCCGATGGCAGAGGCTTAACCACTGAGCCACCCAGGCGCCCCTATATGGCTATTTTTATGTCTAATGCCTAATGTTTGCATGTGTGACAAAATGTAGTCCGTGCCTCTCTTTGTAATATACACCCTGATGGTGAAGTTATGGAGGAAAAATCCTAAATCTTTTTTCTATGTCAACCATTGGAGGTGACCATTATCTATTAAAAAGAACCCAGTAACTGGGCATGACCACGTTTTCTTAGGTCAGTTTGAAACAGTAGTGTAGACCGTTGGGCTTTTGTTTTGGAAACTTTAAATTTTGTTAATTCCAGACTTTAAAAAGAAACGATGACTTATTATTACCACGATAGAATAACAAGTAAAAGCTTCAAATACACCGAAGATGTCATCAAGCACAATCCTTTAAATATGTTGAACTTTAAAAAAAATCCTCATTTTTCTCAGCTCATTGCCTTAGGATTTGCTCTACTTTCCTTTCATACTGGCAAGAATGTGCCTAATTTAGAAGCAAGTGTTGCTGTTATTATCTTTAGTGGGATCTCGGTACCTGTTCAGAAGGGGAAACACCCTTCCCAGAGACAGCTGAGAAAACTTTCATGCAGCCCCTGAGACAAGGTCCAAGACCCTTCCTTCACACTGCCAGAAAATCACATATTGTGCAAATTTCTCTATTAAGAACAACCACCAGCAGCACAAGGAAGATTACATCCATTTTACAGAAGATAAGTCTTCATGATTTGCCCAAGGTCATATAGCTAACCTGTGTTTGCCAGCACTGAGCCTAGATCTCTTTGCCTTTAAAACCTCATATGAGAAACATCCCTGCCTTGATTTAGCTAAACGACTCCAAACACATTGTCACTCTGTGTCTGTTGGATCACAGGACTAAATGGTCTTCAGTGGATCGCCGGGTCCAGAAATCCCCAAACTTAAACATAACAGGTCAACAACCCTTTTGAAAGATAATTATATACTTTGATTTTTTTCCAAGGAAAAATAGGTTTTTAAAAACCCTGACCCTTTCTATCTGTACTATTGTATAGACTAAGGGATATTCTATGAAATATTCCACAGGACTATGGAAAGCAAATAGTCCCTTCCTTCATTCTGCTAATACTTATCAAGTGCCTATTATGTGCAGGTGTTCTTCTGGTGTTCGTAAAAAAGCAGAGAAGAGCATTGGAGTCCTTGTTCTCTTGGGGCTTGCGTTCTAATGACATATCTCAGAATAAAAGGTAATTCCTCAAGTAAAATAAGTTGAACTGTATAAAAGCTTCATTGCAGTGCCTTTATTGAATTCGGTGCATTTTACTTAATAAAAACCTCATCGTGTGTCAGCCTTGGTCCATAGACCAGCATTTGGGAACTCTGGATCTGGTGCGTTTGTCTGTTTCCAGGCGACAGAACCCTGAGTGATCTCAGATGGAAGGAGATGTGAATGAAATGTAGAAGCATCGGGGTTCTCATCAGGCCCAGGATTCATGGCTTGGGTGGGAAGTGGAATGTGGCCTTGGTCGCCTTGGGGTGTACAAGCCAGAGGTCTGTGAGCAGCACTCACAGTGTAAGTGGCAGTTTCCACACCACCTTAGTCTGTCCGCTTTGTCTGCACCCTCAGTAGTAAGTTTTGGAAATCCTCCAAAGCATCCTAAGCACCTTTCTGTGTCTCTGGTCATTGTAGCTCATTAGCGGCCCTAGGAGCTAAGTTTGTTTCACACTTGAGGAAACTGAGCACCAGGAGGAGGCCATCTCCAAGGCAGAAATGGCAGTAGGACCAATCCCAGTAATTCAACTTTCATCTAGGGAGCTCCTCACAGGACATCTAGGGATCTCTGTTCAGAAAAGAAAAGGCCGGAGGCATATTCTCCAGGCCTCTGCAACAACAACTTGGTTTGTTTTCTCTCCTTAATTGTTGGGGTTCTACCTCTCCAAAATCATCCTTCCCACTGTGCCCTAGGTGGTGATCTGGGAGTTCTGGGTGACAGGTTTGCATGGTTAATAGCTCTTACTTGCTGAGCTGTCCAGCAGGCTTGGCAATGAATGATTCAAATATTGAAAATTATATAAGACAGAGAGCCCAATGAAGAGGTAGAGGCCAGGGGAGAGATGCAGACCAGAAGGTCTGAGGCTGGAAGCCTGTTAGGTTAGCTCCCCAGGGCCACCGAAATCCTGACGCTGGAAATGAGAAGGCCAGGATCTTTGTCCTAACTTGCAGTTGGAAAATAATACCAGGCTTCTCCTATGCTGTGCGAGTGTGGCCAGATTTGTTTTTGAGAAAGGAAAATCTGGCTGGCTGGGGTCTTTGAGGGACAGCATGTCTTCCCTTCGGCCCCCAAGCAGAGCTGTGTTTGCCTCATTGATGGTAGACTGTGCCCTCTCCCTCCTACCAAGGCAGTACAGACCCCTGGTCCCCTCCATCCAAACACCTGCTCAGAAATACCCTTCCCAACTTACCTCCTGCAGAAGCCTTCCTTGGCTGACTTGAGTGTGGTGCATGCACAAGTCTTACTTGGGTAAGTTATTCCATTGTCTTCATTTGCGTGTTCATTTTCGGTCACCCATGCTGTTGCCACGGAGGAAGGGAATTGGGTGAGAGTTCAGGATAATGGCCAATACCAAAATCTTCTGTCTGGCACTGAGAGGTATGAAGTAACTTTCTGAAGGAGCTGCATCTCTTTTCCTTTTATTCTTTAGGCTAATGCTAAGAATGAATGTTTGGTCGGTCTCTGGGCTCATAACAACTGCAAACAAAACGAGGAATCCCAGGAAGCATGGTTGACTTTTTTTTTTTCTTGTGATGAGAACTTTTAAGATCTTCTCTCTTAGACAGAGAGACAAAGTAAGAGATTCTTTTAAAAAAATTATTTCATTTATTTTTAGTAATCTCTACACCCAACATGAGAACTCACAGCTCTGAGATCAAGAATGGCATGTTCTTCTGACGGAGCCAGCCAGGTGCCCCAGTAGATTCTTAACTATAGAGAACAAACTGGTGGTTACTAGTGGGCTGGTGAGGTAGGAATGGGTGAAATAGGTAAAGGGGATTAACAGCACAGTTATCTTTTTTTTTTTAAGATTTTATTTATATATTTGACAGAGAGAGATCTCAAGTAGGCAGAGAGGCAGGCAGAGAGGGAGGAGGAAGCAGGCTCCCTGCCGAGCAGAGAGCCCGACGTGGGCCTCGATCCCAGGACCCTGAGACCATGACCTGAGCTGAAGGCAGAGGCTTTAACCCACTGAGCCACCCAGGCGCCCAAGAGCACAGTTATCTTGAGGAGCACTGAGTAATGTAGAGAATTGTTGTACAACTATATTGTACACCTGAAACTAATTTAACACCGTGTATTAACTACTTTGTAATTAAATTTTAAAAATCAATAAAATTAGGAAAAGGATCTACTCTCTTGGCGACTTGCAAATGTACGTACAGTATTGTTAGCAGTAGTCACCATGCTGAAAAGGATATCTTCCGTATATAACATTTATTATGGTATCTAGCA
The DNA here is from genome assembly GCA_004023965.1 of Spilogale gracilis. Taxonomy (NCBI): domain Eukaryota; kingdom Metazoa; phylum Chordata; class Mammalia; order Carnivora; family Mephitidae; genus Spilogale; species Spilogale gracilis. The sequence goes on along the minus strand of PITA01018212.1, from coordinate 31,300 downwards.
TTTACTGTGTATATCCGTGTATGTGACTCGCTTAGTTTCTGCTGGCAATCAGTGTTGGATTTTGTTAATCGTTGAGTGAGTACAATATGTATTCCCATCCAGCAGTGTTCAGACTACATTTGGACTATTATGTGCAAGTGAGGCAGGCACCTTTTAGAGTGCAGAGCCCCATAATGGTCAGAGGGTTAAAAATCATGTATTATGAGAGGCTGTGCAGGTTCTGGGAAAGAGAATCCTCAAAGAAAACAGTAGAGCTTTTAAAATGTTTTGTTTTGGTTGGTATTGCTTGTGTTTTAATACTGGAAAAGCTTCTTGGTAGCAGTGAGTTCTCTGTGTGACTCTGGGGGTCAGAGCAGGGATCAGTGGTAGAGGGTACACCAAAGTAGATGGAGGCTTCACCGGGGAAGTCATTGAACTGTCCTGGGTGCTTCAGGTGGGAACCAACTTTGGATGGAGGTTGAACCAGAGATCCTTTAAGGCCCTTTCCTGCTGTGAAATCATACTCTGCAGTTGACCATGAACAGCATGGATTTGACCTGCACAAGCCCATCCATTTGCAGATGTTTTTTGATAAATACAGTACGGTACTGTGAGTGTTTTTTCTCTTCCTTATGATTATCTTAATAACTTTTTTTTTTTTTGTCTTTTCTGGAGTGCCTGGTTGGCACAGTCAGTTAAGTGTCCCACTCTTGGTTTTAGCTCAGGTCCTGATCTCAGGGTCATGAGATTGGCCCCTGCGTTGGGTTCCATGCTCAGCTTGGAGTCTGCTTAAGACTCTCTGTCACCCTCCTTCTGCCCCTCCCTGCACTTCTCTAAAATAAATAAATAAATCTTAAAAAAAAAATAACGTTTTCTCTAACTTACTTTATTGCAGTGCAATGTATATATAATACATAGGACATGTAAACTAGGTGTTAATCAACTGTTTAGTTATGGGTAAGGTTTCAGGCCAACAGTAGGCTGTTAGTAGTTAAGTTTTGGGGGAGTCAGAAGTTATACGTGGATTTGTGACTGTTTGGGGGTGTGGGTGATTCTAACCCCTGCTGTGTTCAGCTCTCCTCTGTGTGTGTGTGTGTGTGTGTGTGTGTGTGTGTGTGTGTAGACAGCCTATGGCTCTCCTGCTATACTCAGATATAGGTTTTTGTTTTGTTTTGTTTTTTAAAGATTTTATTTATTTGACAGAGAGAAACACAGCCAGAGAGGGAACACAAGCAGGGGGAGCGAGAGAGGGAGAAGCAGGCTTCCCGCCAAGCAGGGAGCCCGATGCAGGGCTCGATCTTGGGTCTCAATCTTGGGTCTCAATCTTGGGTCTCCGAGATCGTGACCTGAGCTAAAGGCAGAGGCTTAACCACTGAGCCACCCAGGCGCCCCTGTTTTTGCTTGGTTTTTAATGGGTAAGATGTGAGCATGACTGTTCATTCTCTGAAAGTATGCTATTTGAGGGATGTGAACATTACCCTATGGAGATTTACATGTAAAGACACAGAAGCGCAAAAGGAGTGCTTAATTTTTACTAAGCACTTAACCATGTACCAGATGCTCTAACCACTCTCCGTGCACTGTCCTCTTTAAAGCTCCTAAGCCGGGCGCCTGGGTGGCTCAGTCGTTAAGCGTCTGCCTTCAGCTTAAGTTATGATCCCAGAGTCCCTGGATCGAGTCCCGGGATCAATTCCCGAGATCGAGTCCCGCATCGGGCTCCCTGCTCTGCGGGAAGCCTGCTTCTTCTTCTCTCACGCCTCCTGCTTGTCTTCTCTCTCTAGCTGTGTTTCTCTCTGTCAAATAAATAAATAAATAAATAAAAATCTTAAAAAAAAAAAATAAAAATGCACTTAAAATAAAGCTCCTGAGAATCCCAAGAGAAAGTAGGGACCATGTACTTATGGTGCCATTCTGCAGAGGGCATGGGGCCCTGAGAGGCCATAGGGAATATGTCCAACGTAGGGCGACCTGGGAACCCAGGTGTGTCTGATGACCAGCCTCACAAAAGAGAATGTATGGTTTGTATTTAAACACAGACACACATGCTAAAGCCATACATGTGCGTTTTTAAATGTAAATAGTTTATTTGTCAGAGAAAAAGAGAGCACAAGCAGAGGGAGCAGCAGGCAGAGGGAGAAGAGGGCTCCCTGCCCCATGTGAGACCTGATCCTAGAACCCTGGGATCACGACCCAAGCAGAAGGCAGATGCGTCACTGAGCGAGCCACCCAGGCACCTCTTGTTTCTCTTCGGAGTGGGGTTCTCTTCCACCCTTTTTTTATGATCCATTTACCTCAACCTCAAGTATGCCCGAGGCCCTTGGGTTAGGCCACGGCTGGTCCCGGGATGTAAATATCTCCGTTTCTTTAGTGGAAGCAAGTGAAGTTTTCTGTGACTTCTTTTTGGCATTTGTGTGTTTTGTGTATGTCCATACACATGCGGATTTTTATTTTCCTCGTGGATGAAGTTGGCATGAGAGTAGCTCAGCTCTCAGCAAGCAGAAGCCTCCAGATGAATGAGGATGGTTAAATGAGAGGGGACACTTTCCATCATTTGTCTCAAGCAATCACTTAATGGGCACAGAAAATTTCTGCGAAATGGGTGAATAGCGTGGGTCCATTTTATCAGCCCCTCAACGAAGTAGAGCCCGCTGGCTTTTAAGACCCAGGCAGCAGACAAAAAGTGGTCTTTATCCTCACACACCAGATCTGTGCGTCAGTAAAGTGCAGGCCCTGACAGGAATTTCAATTATTTAATCAAAAAGAAAATGAAAGAGGTCTTAAGTGTTGTGATTCGAAGACAGCCTTTTCATAGACCAATCTAGTGTGCGCTCACATTGAATATGAAGCAAAATGGGGAGGAAATTAAGGCAGCTTCGGCTTAAATCATGTGATTGCAAATAGTAAATTAGTTTCTCGATGTTTTCATTTAAGTGTTTAAGTGGAAGGTTTTATTCCTAATGTAGTGTAGTGACACAGAAGAGAACCCTCAGCCAACTCCAGCTTCCTGGTCCCCCCGCTTCAGTGATGCATTTGCCCTGGGGAGGGAGAGGGAGGAAGGGAGGCGAAGATGAAGGGAGAAGGAAAAGCAAAGCCTTAGTCAGGTTAAGGTGCTTTTGTTTCAAATTGCGACCAAAGTACGCTTTCACAGCAAACTCATTAATCGAGCAGATGAGTAACGTCTGTTGAAAATGTACTAAGCGAAATGCATTTAATTTGGAAGGGAAATCAGGAACTGCATTAGTCAGAGCTCAGAAATGGTAACATCATCCATTCTGCTGTTGTTTTGTTTGATGTGGACTCGACTGAATTTGTTCTTAAGGGTAAGGGCTAGGTAAAAAAACGGTCAGTGTTGAGCTGGAGAGAAAAACACAGCCCTCTGGCTTTCAGAACCCTCTTGGTGGTTTTGCCGGGGCTCCCACTAGAGCCTGCTCTTGGCACCGGCACGCTCGGGAAAGTACTAATTGGGTTGGACGGAGTTGACCTCTAAGGGGCAGCGCAACAAGTAGCCTCAGGTCATTTCTTTGCAAACGAGCATCCCTTTGTGTTTGTAATTAGCTTTGATTATTCCGGGGCTGGGAGCTTAGGGCTGTGTGCGGTGGGAGGTCAGGCTCTGGGTTCACTCTATAGACCAACTGTGAGTGGACTTTTTTTTTTTTCCTTTTTAAAGATTTTATTTATTTGACCGAGAGAAACACAGCGAGAGAGGGAACACAAGCAGGGGGAGTGAGAGAGGGAGAAGCAGGCTTCCCGCCGAGCAGGGAGCCCAATATGGGACTCGATCCCGGGTCTCCGGGATCATGACCTGAGCCGAAGGCTGTCGCTTAACCAACTGAGCCACCCAGGCGCCCCAGTGAGTAGACTTCTAATATCAAATTAGGCAGCGAGGCTCAGGCATCTCTGAGAGTTAGATTCACAAGTATCTCTCCTGACATCCGGGGCGGAGGAGAGTAGAGGTGAGCATGTCTTTAAATTGGCAATTATCTGGACTCTGCTCAGACTCTCGACTCTGCCACGTTTCCATTCGGTTCACGAACTCCCTTCTCAAGCGAAGACATCCTCCTTCTCTAGACTCCTGGAAAGCTGTTGGTCTGTTCCTGACTTTCTGAACGCTGGCTACTGTGCATAACCTAATGTACGCCATGTCCAACGTTTTTTAATGGTCGATAACAGTTTTGCATTTACATTTTTATTATGGAAATTTTCCACAAAAGCCGGAAACAAAGAAAATAGTATCAGGAACTTCCTTGTATCCATCACTAAAATCTAACAATTACTAATATTTTGTCATATTTATTTCATCTCTGCCCACCCCTGAGGTTTACTTAAATTTAGGCAATATGATGTTTCACCCAAATTAATTAAAAATAAACAGATTTTAAAAAATTAAAAGGAGGGGCGCCTGGGTGGCTCAGTTGGTTAAGCGACTGCCTTTGGCTCAGGTCATGATCCCGGAGACCCTGGATCGAGCCCCACATAGGGCTCCCTGCTCGGTGGGAAGCCTGCTTCTCCCTCTCTCACTCCCCCTGCTTGTGTTCCCTCTCTGGCTGTGTTCCTCTCTGTCAAATAAATAAAATCTTTAAAAAAAAATTAAAAGGACATTTTCCTCTAGAACCACACGACCATCATCACCTTGAACAAAATTAATAAGGATTCCTTCATATTCTAATACCTAGTCCATATTCAAATGTCCCTGTTTCTCTAAAAATATATTTTTTAAAGATTTTATTTATTTGACAGAGAGAAACACAGCCAGAGAGGGAACACAAGCAGGGGGAGTGAGAGAGGGAGAAGCAGGCTTCCTGACAGCAGGGAGCCCGATGTGGGACTTGATCCCGGGTCTCCGGGATCATGACCTGAGCAAGGCAGTCGCCCAACCAACTGAGCCACCCAGGCGCCCCTCTAAAAATATTTTTAATGGTTGGTATGTTCAGAGCAGCACCCAATCAAGGATCATGCGTAGCATGTCTTTATTTGTTTTAAAGATTTTATGTATGTATGTATGTATGTGTATACGTATGTATGTATGTATTGAGAGTGGGGGAGGAGCAGAAGGAGAGAGAGGGGAGAATCCCAAGCAGATTCTGGGGGCTTGATGGTGGGGCTTAATCCCAGGACTCTGAGATCATGACTGGAGCCAAAACCAAGAGTTGGATGCTCAACCTACTGAGCCACCCAAGCGCCAACCCCCTTTTTTTAAAAGAGGGAACTGTGCACAGTATGTCTTAAGTCCTTAAGTAAATAAAGGATACTTTATTTTTATTTTCCTCATAGATTGCCTTTGTTGAAGGAAATAGGGACTTGTCTCATACAATGTTGAACCTCCGGCTTTGTCAGACTCTTTCCACATGGCATTCTGTCACTCGCTTTCCAGCCTCTGTAATTCTGTAGTATGAAGGAGGGTCCAAACCTGTTCGGACTCAGGTGAAACACTGGCAGGAATACTTTGGAGGTGGTCACGTGTACCATCACCACACGGCATCTGTAATGAATGCCTGGTTGTCCCTGTAGGATTGATCACTGCCTCGAGGTGGTGACAGTCTGATCACATCACATCCAGTTACTTTCCAAGGAACTTTCTTGTTCCTAAAGGGCAGGTAGCCTGTAGGGGATGCTTCGGTACCCTGCAGCTGTCTAGGTTCCCCCTTTTCACAGCAGAATCAAATGAGTGCCAATGACCCTGTATTAGGGAACCACCTGTTTTCTGCAGCACTTAAGTGCAAGATAGGTAATAACATTCCAAGAGACTGGTTGAAGGGGCGAATGAATGGGTGAATAGATGCATGAAGTCTTGAGCAAATAAAATGAAAAATTTAACATAATGAGAAATTTTGCAAACCTACCTGTGACCAATCTACTGGTGAAAGAACACAACATCTTTGGGAGTCATGAAATGGGAACACTTTGCTGGGTGCGGAAACACTCATGTTTTCTACCTCAGCTCTGCCAGGAATTTGCTGCTTGATTGGACACATCACTCACCTTCTCTGGCATTTTTTTTTTAATTTTTTTTTTTAAGATTTTATTTATTTGAGAGAGAAACACAGCCAGAGAGGGAACACAAGCAGAGGGAGTGAGAGAGGGAGAAGCAGGCCTCCCACCGAGCAGGGAGCCCGATGTGGGACTCAATCCCGGGTCTCCGGGATCATGACCTGAGCCAAAGGCAGTCGCTTAACCAACTGAGCCACCCAGGTGCCCCTTTGGCATTTATTAGTACGAGGAATACAGAAGCGAATTATGTCTAAGCTACTACCAGCCATAGCATTCTAGGATTCTAAAAAATACAAAGAACCATTCAGGCCAGGGGCATGCAGATCTTGAACCTATCTAAATCCGGGTTTTTCTGGCGCACTACAGGCTTGTGGTATTTAAGAAGCAGACAGGTTGTCATGGCAACCACCCTTCCCACAACTTCTTACCTGCTAACCAGTCATTCCAACTCTACTGCTACCTACAATCTCTGTTCCATTTGATACTAAGTTGGAAAGGCAACCGGGGATTCATTAGCCTTCATGCCACTTTATAAACAACAGAAAATCCTTGCTTCTTTCCCACGTAAAGTACGGTCTACCAGGCTGGATCATCTGAGGGGCTACATTACCAATGCACTTATTTATTTATTTATGTGTTAAGTTAGTCAGCATTTGAGACTTTACTGTGTGCCAGACATTGGACGGGATGCTTGGGATAAAATTGGTCCTTTTTCTGTGGCGTTTACAGTTTAGGGAAGGAGACAAGGAATGAAAGAGACAGTTGCATTACAGTGAGAAAAATCTGATGATATCAGAAGTGGGTGCTCACCCCCAGGCAGGGCACCTAACACATATGAGGGCATCAGGGAAGGCTTCTGGGAGGAAGCGATTTGTCCTAAGAACCCTAGAGGAGTAAGCCAGTGTGGGAGAGATGACGAGACCAACACATATTCCTGGCAGGGAAGGTAATGTAACATGCTACCACGGGATTTTAAGCCTGGACCCACATAATCAGATTTGTGCTTTTGAATCAGCACTCTGGCTACTGGAGGAAGGATTATCGGGAGTGATGGAAAGGGAACAGAGGAGCTGTAAGCAGTTAAGATCATGATAACATCATGATCTTACCACACCTGACATCTGTGAAAAGTGACAAATACTCATTTGGTGAATGAATGAATGGTTGTTTTTTGGCTGAATGACTGAATGGCTTCTATCTGGAAACACCAATACTTTCTGCACTTCCTAGTGCCTTTCTTTTAATTCCTGTGCATAAAGACTTGACATACAATTCCCTAAAATACTATCATCTGCAGTTACAGCTCTGCTCAGAAAACCTTTCTTGGGGCGCCTGGGTGGCTCAGTTGGTTGGGCGACTGCCTTCGTCTCGGGTCGTGATCCTGGAGACCCGGGATCGAGTCCCACATCGGGCTCCCTGCTCGGCGGGAGGCCTGCTTCTCCCTCTCTCACTCCCCCTGCTTGTGTTCCCTCTCTGGCTGTGTTTCTCTCTGTCAAATAAATAAAATCTTAAAAAAAAAAAAACAACAACAACAACAAAAAAACACCTTTCTTGGTCCCTACCCTCAGCCCGCTGTCATCCAAATTAAGCATGACGTCTTCTGTCTTTCAGAGTACTTGTTAATAAGGCCCAAGTCTCATTTCCAAATACCAGAGTCTCCACTCTTGTGTTTGCCATTCTCCTCGGCAGGAACCATATCCTCATCTCCTTCCACTTGTCCAAATTCTCAGTCCTTAATGGTCCAGGTTGTGTCTCGCACGATGCCTTCACTCCTTCACTGTATTTGATAGATGATTAAAATATAATTTTATAAAAATTAAAGCAGTGTTAGTTTATTTTTTAAATTATAAGTTAAAATGTCGAATCATTATATTGTGCAATAGTATTGAAACTATTATTATAACACTGTATGTTCATTATACTTGGATTTAATGAATTGATTAAAGATTTTATTTTTTTATTTGGGAGGGGGGAGAGAGAGAGCTTGAAAGCATAAGAGCAGGAGGAGTGAGAAGCAGACTCCCTACTGATCAGGGAGTTCCATGTGGGGCGGGATCCCAGGATGCTGGCAGGATCATGACCTGAGCCAAAGGCTGACGCTTAACTGACTGAGCCACCCCGGTGTCCCTAGAAGCTATTATCGTTAATAGTAATTAATAATTTCCTCTTGCTGGACAACTTTTAAAGCTGTTTTTCATATTTTCCTCACAAAATAGTCCCTCAATAGATCTCCGAAGTACATGACATTATCCTCACTTTGCAGATGGATTAACAAAGGCTCTCAGGGGTTAAGTAACCTAAAAACAAGAGTATTATCTTCAACATCATTTGCAGGAGAATCACTTGGGGTTGGCTCTCTGATCTGCCTTGGATAGGAATGTAAATTGATACTCCTACAAACTTGATCTAGCAGTTCATTGTCTAAGAATGCCCATGTGTATGGGGCGCCTGGGTGGCTCAGTTGGTTAAGCGACTGCCTTCGGCTCAGGTCATGATCCCGGAGACCTGGGATCGAGCCCCACATCAGGTTTCCTGCTCAGCGGGAAGCCTGCTTCTCCCTCTCTCACTCCCCCTGCTTGTGTTCCCTCTCTAGCTGTGTTTCTCTCTGTCAAATAAATAAATAAAATCTTTAAAAAAAATCAAGGTATAAAAGAGTAAGTAGTGTGCTGCCCTTTGCCCTTCCTATAAAAAAGAGGAAGAAAGGAAGTGTATGTATATGTATACACACACATATGTATCTCACCTTTACGTTTATTTATTCACAGATATATTTATTCACATATATATGTGTATATGCATCATTATATATGTTTAAGATACCCCTGGAAGGATACTTAGAAAGCAGAAACAGTGATTGGCTCCAAAGAGAAAGCTGGTTAAGAGAGGGAAATGGGGGATATTTTAGTTCATAAACTTTTTCTAATTTTTGACTTGTTAATTGTCTGAAGCAATTCCTAGTCTAGGAACATGGCCATAACAGGAGATAACACATGTCAACGTAGTATGAATTTATTCCAAAAGCCCAGTGAGTGACATCTCTGCCAGTTAAGTACTGCGGACAGGAGTGGTTTTCTGAGGGAGAGAGAAATGAACTGGACCCAGATTTGGATGGAAATTATATCTGTAGACAGGGGCTGAGAAGGATAAGCCTTCCAGCAAGACAGATGAAAGCGATTTTTAATAGTTGAGTTTGGTCAGGCTAAGACCTCAGAGTGCAAAGTAAAGACTTTGTTTAGTTTGGTTTGAAGAGACTTCTTCAAATTAACTAGTCCATATGTCTTCCCCTCATCAAAATATATGGCGGTAAAAAAAAAAAAAAAAAGATGGCATTTATTTATTTATTTATTTATTTATTTATTTATCCATCCAAGAGCACAAGAAGGGGGACTGGCAGGCAGAGTAGGCAGAGGGAGAAGCAGGCTCCTCACAGAGCAAGGAGCCCAATGTGAGGCTTGATCCCAGGACTCTGGGATCATGACCTGAGCCAAAGGCAGATGCTTAACTGACTGAGCCACCCAAGATTCCCCACATGGTGGTTTTTAAAAAAGCCTTTGGTAGGGGTACCTCGGTGGCTCAGTCAGTTAAGCATCTGACTCTTGATTTTGACTCAGGTCATGATCTCAGGGTCATAAACACGAACCCTGTGTCAGTCTCCACACTGGCCATGGAGCCTGCTTGAGATTCTCTCTCTCCCTCATCCTCTGTCCCTATGCACCACCTCACTAGCATGTGTGCATGCACTCTCTCTGTCCAGAAGACAAGAAGAACAAAACAAAAAACACATCGTATCACCACACCATCTTAAGGAGCTCCTTGCCTTTCAGCCAAGAGGGAGGGATCTGGTAACCAGCACTAAGTTGTTCTTTCGCCAGGGAACTGTCAAATAATATTGCAAACAATCACAGAAGTAACTTCAAGTCAATTTCGGGAAAGTCCGCTGTGCCTTGGAAAGTGTTATACAGTAGAAAAAATTAAATCCTTGCCTTAAAAGTGGAAGCAAGATACAGACATGTGAGAAAAGGCCTCCAAATGCATACCCACCTCTTTGCGAGGTGCATTTTCGATAAATGTTTGCAGATAAAAACTGAATAAACCACATAGCGCTTGGTTTATTGTCTCCCAATATCATTTTCTATCCTAACTACAATTAAACCTGTATCATCTTAGTGATGTTTTCTTAATTAAGTAAGATAAACAGAGAAGCTCTTGGTTGATCTATTTGTTTTGCATGTTTGGGGTTACATATGTAGAGTGTGGAGGGGGGCGTGTGTATGTATCTGAAGCACACATAAGGCTTATATTTTTCTTTGTTCCCTCCATTCTTCTACTCTATCTTCCAAACCACGTCAAACAGAGTCTGGCAAAGGTAGGTACCTGGGAAACAATAAATGCTCTTTGCCTGATTGTTTTCTTTGATCGAGAGGGTGAGGAGAACCAGATTTGGTGTTGATCTTATTTTCTAGTTTAATGTTTTTGAACTTCTGGCTGTGGGAAAGTTGATGTCATCTTTCTTCAAATCGCCTTCAAGGTGTCTTCTAGAACTAAACAGATATCCCCTGCTTGTTCCCATTTGGACCCAGGAGAGCACTGCCTAGTACCATCACCTTCCTCTCAGTACAGTCTTTTTTTCTTGGCAGGACACTCTTTCTGGGATCATATAACCTGCTTTTATATAACAACATGGTGTTGGATTTATTAATCATCCATATCCAAGGTAACCCTAGGGTTCTGGTATTGATCATCTGGGCTGGCTTGGATCGCTTCGTCAGGCCACCATCACTAACTGCACGAGCACCATTAGTAGGAGTACTAATGGTGAGATTTAGCTGTGTGCCAGCCCCTGGGCAGAATGTTTTACATATGTTATCTTTTTAAAATTGGGATATAATTGACATATAACGTTGTGTAGGTTTAGGGTATATACACTTTCTTAATTACTCCCCCAAACTATCCTATGAGGTAGGGCTTAGATGGCTTAAATAAAATTTCCAGGGTCATACGGTCAGCATGCAGTGATCATGGAGCCAGATTATAACCTCAGTTTGCTTGACTCCAAGCCCTGTTCTGTTTACCAATTGGAGTATCTCCTCCCTCTTCACTTTGATGATGGTGTGTGTGTGTGTGTGTGTGTGTGTGTGTGTGTGTGTGTTCATTTTCCAAAGTCAGAAACTTGAACCATTCTTTCTGGTAGTTTAGGTTCTAGTTATTGCAGGTAATGAATTTGTAAATCCTCCAAGGAGAAGAAGAATTGGGGATATTGGCTCTTAAATCAAGGACTATAGTTTCAGGTTTTGCTCCAGATGAGAAATAAGCATCTGTTATTGCTTTACTTGTTTATTTTCCAAAGGTAAGGAAATGAATAGACTATGGACTCTGAGGTCAGCTAAATCTAAGTTCGAATCCTGATGTGCAAAGCTGAGTGATCTTGAGTTCCAGGTTCTACCTAAGGGATCCTCAGTGTCTTTATATATGTAAACAAGAAGAGATGTGATGTTCAAGTAAGAAGAGAGCCCAAAGTATGTGATTATAATATAAATATTCCCTATGTTAATGGTGTTGTCTCACTGTAGCTGATCTTTCATTAGGCTTATTTTTAGTATTATGATTAGGCTCTTTAAAATGTTTAATAGCCGTGTATATTTTCTTTTTTGTGAACTGTTTCCTCCTATCTTTTGTCAATTTTTAAATTGTGCTCTTGGTCTTTTTCCTTATTGATTTGCAAGAACTTTTCTTTTTAAAGATTTTATTTATTGGGTGCCTGGCTGACGTAGTCATTAGCATCTGCCTTCAGCTCAGGTCAGAGTCCTGGGATTGAGCCCCGCATCAGGGCTCCCTCCTCAGTGGAAAGCCTGCTTTCTGTCCCATTCTCCCTACTTGTGTTCCCTCTCTCACTGCATCTCTGTCTGTGTCAAGTAAATTAAAAAAATATTTAAGAAATATTTTTTAGAAAGAAGATTTTATTAATTTGACAGAGAGAGAGAGAGAGGGAGAGAGCGAGCATGGGGGAGAGTGGGGGCAGAGGGAGAGAGAGAAGCAGATTCCCCACGGAGCAGGGAGCACGATGCAGGACTTAATTCCAGGACCCTGGGATCACGACCTGAGCAGAAGGCAGATGCTTAACTGACAGCCACCCACATGCCCGTAGGAACTTTTTTTTTTTTTTAAGATTTTATTTATTTGGGGCGCCTGGGCGGCTCAGTTGGTTAAGCAACTGCCTTCAGCTCAGGTCAGGATCCCGGAGACCCGGGATCGAGTCCCACATCGCGGGAAGCCTGCTTCTCCCTCTCTCACTCCCCCTGCTTGTGTTCCCTCTCTGCCTGTGTTTCTCTCTGTCAAATAAATTTTAAAAAAATTAAATTAAAATAAAAAGATTTTATTTATTTGACAGAGAGAGAGATCACAGTAGGCAGAGAGGCAGTCAGAGAGAGAGGAGGAAGCAGGCACCCAGGACCCTGAGATCATGACCTGAGCCAAAAGCAGAGGCTTTAACCCACTGAGCCACTCAGGCGCCCAAAACTTTTCGCATATAACAAATTGTCTCTGTGTTTGGGATATGAATCACAAATCCTTTCTATCAGTTTTGCTGTTTGTCTTTTTCCTTTGCATTTGATAATTTTTGGCAAATGGAATTTTTAAAAGGTGAATACAATTAATTTATCAGTGTTGCTTCTTTGGCTTCCAGGCTTGTATGTATATATAGAAGGGCTTTTCTTATTTTCAGTTTATTTAAGAAAACCTCTCCAATATATTTTACTCCTTCCTTTTAAGATTATCTCCCATCTTGGTCATTGTTAAGACAAATTCAATATTATCCTCTTATAGTGCAAACATTTATAACTTCATTTCTTTTGATCCACTAACTTGATTGCATTAACAATGAACGTTAGAAGGACAAAAATCAATTTGGCTTCATAAACAGCCTCCTCAAACAAAATATAACTGATCCATCATTTTAACAAAATATACCAAATATTTAGTTCCATGCACAAAGTCCTCTTGCAAAATGTTTGCAAGCTCATCTCTATACCTCATAATAGAGTTTGAAAAGATTTTATAATCTCTAACATCAAAAAATTCACAGTTCATAGTGGCAACATTTTATGCCCCATTATTTTCAAAGCTATGCATACTAATTAAGTATTATTTTTTGAAGTACATTGTATCAATAGATGACAGATTTTATTTTATTTTTTAAAAAATATTTTGTTTATTTGTCAGAGAGAGAGAGGGAGTGCACAAACAGCAAACAGTGGGAGTAGCAGGCAGAGGGAGAAGCAGGCAGAGGGAGTAGCAGGCAGAGGGAGAAGCAGGCTTCCTGCTGAGCAAGGAGTCCAATGCAGGACCTGATCCCAGGACCCCTGGATCATGATGTGAGCTGAAGGCAGGCACTTAACTAACTGAGCCACGCAGGCATCCCTGTAGGTGCCAAATTTTAAATCTGAAAATAGAATTTGGATGGTTTAAGGATGGAAGAAAAGGATATTTAAAAGATATTTTTGTTAGCCTATTGGTTTTTCTCTGGTAATGTATTTAGCTACTTTTTGGGGGCTTGAGGAAAATGGTGGGATCATTCTCATGCCACTATATACCTTTTAGAGGATCAAGAAATGATACATGATCTCTTATATCTCATACCTTAAATTCCCTGTTCTGGGTCTTTCTATCACCTTACGAAGCATTTTTTAGATTGAGATGCCAAAAGCATAGAAAACTTGAGAGGTCCCTGGGTGACTCAGTCGGTTAAGGGTCCTGGGATCTAGCCCCGTTTTTTGGGCTCATGCTTGGCAAGCTCAGCATTGGGGGAGGGAGGTCTGCTTCTCCCTCTCCTTCTGCACCTCCCCCCTTACTCTCTTTCTCAAATAAATAAAATCTTTAAAAAAAGGAAAACTTTGAGAAAGAAATGAAAGTTTTGATTCTACAGACTGACATCATCCTGAATGAGTAAACAGGATGGATTTAGTAGTCCTTAAGTTAGGAATACTGTGATTTGGATATCCTGTCCTTGAATGTGTTCTTATGTGAATTCTCATCCTAATTTCTGGCGTAAAAGCATTATTTGAAGATGCATTTGCAGGAAGCATTCAGTGACTCCTATTCTTGCCCTAGACATGTCATCTACTTTGATAGTACTTAAAATAAAGTACTCAGATTCTCAGAAAGTAACTTGAAACAGACAGCAAGCAATATAATACAAAATGTTATGAGTAAAGTATGTTACTCAGAGCCTTCTAAAATACATTTCTTCCCTTATTTTGAAGACCACTGTATAGGCACCCTGGCTAATGGAACCAGTCTCTTCCTTTGATCATCAATAGAGTTATCTTTTTGGGAAACCAAGTCCCAGCTCAGATGACAGTTTTAGATGAGGTTGACATAAAGGAGAGAACTGTTTAATTATTCACTCCCTGAAAAAACCTGTCTTTTCTCTCTTGGAATTCAGAAATCTTCAGCTGAGACCATAGCAGGAGCTCCATCAGATCTTGTGGGTTGGGTGGGGGAAAAAAACTGATCTTCATTTATTTATTATTTGTTTTTTGTCCAAAGCAGTGTGCAGGATCTTGTTTTATGTGTCAGCCTGGCATGCAGCTCCAGCCTGCTGGTTCTAGTAACAGATTTTAGTCATATGAGAATCAACAATAAATGTAATGTGAGTACATTTATTGAATCTCCTAAAGCTTGGAGAAAGCTTGGGGAGATGTGTAGTGAATAGCTAGGCATACAGTAGATGCTCAGTGAATGTTCACAATAATCAAATGTAATGCATGGTTAAAAGGCAAGCATAAGAAAGCACTAGAGTGGCTTCAGCAGCTGCTGTCCATTTTCTGTGTATGCCTGTCTGCATTGGAAAGGAGTAAAAGGGATTAGGGCATTTAACTAGCCATATGCTGTCCCTTAGGTAACCAACAGTCATATGCAGGTATTGAGCACTTGGAATCTGGCTAGTATAAATTGAGATGTGCAGTAAGGATATAGTACACACTGGATTTTGAAGAATTAGTATTTTTTTTTTAATATTTTATTTATTTGACAGAGAGAAACACAGCCAGAGAGGGAACACAAGCAGGGGGAGTGAGAGAGGGAGAAGCAGGCTTCCCGCTGAGCAGGGAGCCCGATGTGGGACTCGATCCCGGGTCTCCGGGATCGTGACCTGAGCTGAAGGCAGTTGCTTAACCAACTGAGCCACCCAGGCGCCCCGAAGAATTCGTATTAAAGAAGAATACAAATACAAAGAAATCTCAACATATGCATATTGATTAGATGTTGAATATTTTTGATATACTGGGGCTAAAAAAATACATTAATATTTCACCTGTTTCTTCCGCGTTTTAATTGTGACTAGTAGGAAATATAAAATTACCTATGTGGCTCACATTATTGGAAAGTGCTGGTCTGTACTTTAGAGATAATCTCCAGGCAATGAAACATCTTTGCTTTTGAGGAGCAAATGGCTTACAAGCTATCTGAAAAAATATGACTTTTATCCATTGTAGGAGTTGGCCCTGCAGGGGTGGGGCCAGGTGGTCGTGAAGGCCTGGAGGCTCTGGAATGCCTCTTCCTCCTCCCATAGGACAGACTGGAATTGAACCTTAAGAGGAGGCTAGACATCTTTGGGGGCCTCCTTCACTCCAACGCCGAAGTAGGATGGGCCACTTCAGGGGGAGGGTAGAGATGGGTTCTGGTAACGCTAGTGTTTCTCCACTCTTCTGTGCAGTAACCCCACCACAGCAGGGAAACTTGCCAGCTTTCTTGCCTCTTCCATTTCCCGGAGGGTGTGGGCCATAACTCTAGGAGGAGTCTGAGGCTAGGACCCAACAGGCACTTCTCCAGGACAAGACCTGCCTGTTACAGCTTGCCTGTTCGCACGCAGGCAGGGCTCAGGTCCCAGAACCTCCAAAGCAGCCACAGCTATGACTATTTGAGCATCCTGGAAGAAGGGGTTCTCCCTCCTGGAAGAGGGTGGTGACTGAGAAATTCCCATCTCAGCCTCCATTTCTAATCCCCAGTCCCGCCTCTGCATCCCCAGGAGACTGCATTGGTGTGGGCCATTGGCATGCTCAGCAACCGAGTTTTGTTTCCCTTGGTAGCAGAAAGGGAAATGGGATGAGGAAGGAAAAGTCCTATAGTCCCCAAGGCTTTCCATAGCCATCTGGGTCTCTCTCTCACTCTACTTAGGGTCCTGCCGGGGGCCATGGCAAAGGCAATATAACTGGATTCTCGAGGGAAACACCTTAAAGTCTCCCTCAGTGACACTCAGCTCCGGCTCTGGAAAGCGAGTCCCAGTGTGAGCCAACTAGAGAAGGGGGAGTGTCTCCTCCAGGGATGGGGCCTGAAGACACAGCCTTAGCCTTGGGGGCAAGCAAGGAGTTGAGTGCAGTCTACATGAAATAAAGGGGAGGATAGGGACCAAGCAGGCAGTCTACCCCTTCCCTCCCCTTCGCTGTATCCCAAGAACACTCTGGTTACCTGTGTAAAGCAAAATTCTGAGAAAGGGTTTGCAGTACCTTGGCTCACAGGTAACAGTCACTCCAAGACATTTCTTTTACTGCCCCACTCCCAAAGGAATACTCAGTAATCTCTTCAAATTCTGCTTGGGAAACAGAAATAGTTTCAACTCTGGAATGAGGTTGAAATCCCATCCCCAAGCCTGGGTGCAAATATGTATCCACAGTCTGTGTAGGGACTGAGTGTAAGGAGCACCGCTAGGCTCTTTACTGAGGCCAAAGGCTGCTTGTTCACCCAAGGTCTTAGGGGACAGGATGGCTTGACTTTCACTTGCTGGGTAAGTGCTCATTGAGAGGGAAATAAGCATCAGTAAAGTGTGGACCTTCACCCCCACTACCACTTCCGAGTCCCCTTGGTTTTGGTTCCCTCTAGCCCTGTGGGTGATGAATAGACCAGGGCTAAAGAGGGAGGAATGACTCCTGAAGGTCCACTCTTTTCCTTCTCTGTGGCTGCCTGCTCTTGGGTTTTCAGTCCTTAATCATTTTAATCAGTTAAAAAATAATAATAAATAAATAAATAAATGAATCACAGTTCAGACTTCCCAGAAAAAACGTTCTGACTTTGTTTAGATGTCTACTTGCCAAGGTCTTACTTTAAAGTTATTTCCTCCCTTCTTCCCCCTTCCTCTCACTCTCTCATCTATTTACCATTTACCAGTTCATCTGTATGGAATATGATGCTCCCACTTCCTGGTACACTGTAGTTTGAGGCCTAATTGATTCTGGTAATTAATTTGTTCTACCTGCTAGATCAGATGGAAATCCTACCCGTGCGCCCAAGGATTAGCACTTGGCTTCCTAACATCTCCTCTAATTATCTAATAGCATGGGTGTGAGGACTCAGTCTCTATTAAAACACTTTTACTATTAGCAGTAGTGATTGGAATTGTGATGACGACTAGATTTCAACAAATTAGAGCTTAAAAATGGGGAGATGGAAGAGAAGTGGCTTCTTTTAATTTCCCTGAGTTTAACATCAATAATTAGAGCAATTTTCAGAGATGTGAGCTGAAATTACCCCTGCTGAGCTGTAGATGATCACCTTAATTTTAGCAAATTGACTCCAGGGAAATAAATGTGACAGATTAGAAAGAGACAAACAGAAAGGAAAAATAAAAACAATAACCCAAAGCAAAAGATTGGGAGGGAGGGAAATGAAAAGAAAGGCTGGGAAAGAAGAGGAGACAAGAATGTAGTACAACTGTTTTGGTGGGTTGGGGTTGAAGGTGTGTCAGAAATAGGAAACTGTGCGAGCGGAATCATGGGGGAGAAAAGGAAATTTGAGAGAAGATGGAGACTGGCATTAAGAAGTAGCTCTGGACATACTTACGCAGACGAAATTACTTCCTAATGTAGACACAACTTTCCTCATACTACCCTCTATAACTATAAGGGAAAGGATATTATGGTCATCAACAACATTTTTTTTATTTACCTCAACAGCCCTTCTGTGCCTCAGTCAGCAACTGAAGTTGGGTGTAGCAGATATGGACCTTCTCCTCACTTCTTCCTTTCTCCATTCTGCCAGCATGTCTCTAAACTTGGAAAACCCAGGCCTAAATGCCAAAATAAATGCCTTATTCCTATAGCTTTGGGACCCTTTAAGTGTTTTTTGCTCTCTAAAGAAGAGTCTGTTGAATGACAGAGACTTTGTCTTTATAGCTTTGTTTTAAAATGCCTGAGAGAGGGTGCCTGGTTGGCTCAGTTGGTTAAGCGACTGCCTTCGGCTCAGGTCATGATCCTGGAGACCCAGGATCAAGTCCCACATCGGGCTCCCTGCTCGGTGGGAAGCCTGCTTTCTTCCTCTCTCACTCGCGCTGCTTGGTTCCCTCTCTGGCTGTGTTTGTCTCTGTCAAATAAATAAAATCTTTAAAAAAATAAAAATAAAATAAAATGCCTGAGAGAGGGACACCTGCGTGGCTCAGTCGTCAAACGTCTGCCTTCGGCTTAGGTCGTGATCCCTGGGCCCTGGGATGGAGCCCCGAATCTGACTACCTGCTCAGTGGAAAGCCTAGTTCTCTCTTTCTCCCATTCCCCCAGCTTGTGTTCCTTCTCTCACTGTGTTTCTCTCTGTCAAATAAATAAAATCGTTTTTAAAAAATAAAATGCCTGTGAGAAAGAAAAGAAAAGAAAAAATAAGAACAGAAACAAATCTCAACTTGAGGTTGAGAAACAAACCTCCTGGGAGCAAGGACCCGTCCACTCCTCTCTTCCCGGCCCAGGTCGGTTGTATTCAGCACGGCGGACAGCTCCCCGCCCCGCCCCGAGCCCACCGCACCCTCCCCTCCGCCGCTGGCAGCCTTGCCATTGGCTCTCCCAGCTCCCCTCTTGAAGCTGCCAATTCTACACATAGACCCAACCTACCCAGGAGCCTGTCTTCTCGCCTCTCCAGCGCCCGGGGTAGCCCAGGCCCGGGATAGAGCCGCGGGGTTTCCGAGCCTGGGAGGGTGGTTGTCGGCACTCGACCAGGCTTGCTGAGACGCTCCCTGCTTCCTACACTTCGTCCCTGGCCCTTACCCCGTAACAGACGCTTGGCTCAAGATGAATCTCAACTTCACCGCCCCTCTACACCCGGCGTCTTCTCAGAGGCCCACATCCTTCTTCATTGAGGACATCCTGCTGCACAAGCCCAAGCCGCTAAGGGAGATGGCCCCTGACCACTTCGCCAGCTCTCTGGCCTCCCGGGTGCCTCTGCTAGACTATGGCTACCCCCTCATGCCCACACCCACCCTCCTGGCTCCTCACCCCCATCACCCTCTGCATAAGGGAGACCACCATCACCCTTATTTCCTCACCACTTCGGGTAAGTAACAGGGGCCTCAAGGTTTGGGGAGCGAGAGAGCAGGTCTCCAGCACAGCCCTTAAGCTTGTGATAGAGCTGAGGAAAGGCCAGAGCTGGTTTGGCCTGGCTTGCGGCTTCCTTCCCTGACAGTGAAACATTGGGGATATGGCTGAGAACATGCAGAGCTCCCTTGAGGCATTGCCAACCCATGGGGATAAGTTTCGGTCACTCCACACACTTTATAATGGAGGAAACATTCCTAGCCAAGAGGTGGCTGGAGGTTTTGACAATATTCTTGGTGAATAGTGCTCAGTCTCCTTCCTCGCGGATTTCGTGGTCACTTTGGTCCGGCTCTCAATCCTGATTTTCTGCCTCCCTTCGCTCTAGGGGAGACCCTTAACCACCCCACCCCATGGAGCAGAACTCCACTTTCCAGTTCATTAACTCCAAAGGCTCCAGCGGGTCCAGCTCCCTCCTCTCCTCCTCTCGGGTGCTGAGCATTGTTGGATGTACTGCAGGGGATTAGAAGTGAATGGGGGTTTGGGATATTCTGAGGACTGGAGGTTTGACCTCACCAGAATGGGGGAAAAGGGTAAGAAAAAAAAAGTGGGGGGTTGTGGGGGGAGGGACACTGCTCCTCTTTAACCCTCTACACGCCCACACTCTAACTCATTATCTTGGCTCAGCTGCCCTCCTCTGCCCCGGTTGCTGGTGAAGCTGGAGCCCATGCCCAAAGTATTTTGGTTTTCCACGAATGACAAAGACTGGGGGCCAGCAAAGTGGTTGGGACAGGGAGATGTGAGGAAATAGCCAGATGTTTTCTGCCGCTCTCTGCAAGCACACGTTCATGCTTTCTTCTTCGGCATTTTCATTCCAGTTGATGTATAATAATTCCTTGAGTCCAGATGCAGAGCACAAGCGGGAAAACAACCCTGTCTTGCGAGGGCCATGGAAACACGGGAGACAGTTTGTGGAATGCGTGTCTGGAATCTAGGACAAAGCTAAAAGTTTTTGTGGAGCGGTAAAACCTAGCTTCCGAGGCACTAGGTTGGCAGGGCAGTTATAGAAGCTATGTTGACGCCTGCTTGTTGGTATTCATCCCGGTATTGGGTATTGGTCTTACTCCCTGGCCCATGCCAGCCTCTTCAGGGCTGTACCCACGTTTCCCCCCAAATAGCAGTAGCTAAAGCTTTGGATGCTGGGAATTGCTTGTTTCCTGCACACACACACACACACACACACACACACACACACACTGGCAGAAATTGATGTCTGTGGCAGTTTACTTGGAGTGTCTCAGATACCATAATGCCTGCAGAAAGACAAGAGAAGTCTCCCCCTGACCTGGTAGGGCCAGGCAAGAGCTTCAAATATTCTGCTTAGGATGGGAGAGAAAAAATGAGAAAAAGGATGAGGACAGATTAGAGATAGGGTCCGGACCCCCACAACTGATAAGGAACGCCCCAGGCGGGAATTGTCCCTGCGATCTTGCTTCTGAACTGCTCCTGACAAGAGAGTTTTGATCTGTTCCCTTCAGCCGCATTGGGTAGAATGGAGGAAGCTTGGGAAAGAGAAAGGTGCTTTTTAGTGAGGTTTGGAGGCAAGGCCACATTCGTGCCTCTACTAGCCCCGAACTACGCAGAGTGTCCTTAGGGGTATGGAAGGGTGGTAGCTGGGCAGAACAGCTACTGGACCAGCCGACGTTTGCAAGAAAACTTCCGGACGCGCCGGCGGACTGGCAGACGCCGCAAAAGTCTTTCCAAGAAGACATTTTGCTAAGGCCTCTGATATAGAATTTGTCTTTTCTATTTGACTTACTGTTTATTGCGTGTAGGTCTAGACGACCTGCCGGATAAAGACCTCCAAGCGCTGTTCTTGTCATTTTTTGTTTCTCCGATCCTGCGGTTCCTGGGAGAAAGGCTGGAGAAGCTTTGGGGCAACGAGGGGACTAGCGGAGGCAAGAAGCGGAGGGAGGCGCTGGGAACCCGGGGTGGAGGTGGCTCCCGGGGATCGCGCTCAACCCATTCGGTGGCTCTTCTCTCTGCAGGGGTGCCGGTGCCCGCGCTGTTCCCGCACCCCCAGCACACCGAGCTGCCGGGGAAGCACTGCCGCCGCCGCAAAGCTCGCACGGTTTTCTCGGACTCGCAGCTCTCCGGCCTGGAGAAGAGATTCGAGATCCAGCGCTACCTGTCCACGCCAGAGCGGGTGGAGTTGGCCACCGCGCTCAGCCTGTCCGAGACGCAGGTGGGCCCGAGAGGGGCAGTTCCTGATCTTCGCTGTTCTTTCCTCTCCCCTTAAGTCCTACAGTGCCTAGCTCTTGAGTGGGAGTGGCCCCTCCTCTCGCCTTTATTCTATGCTTCTCCAAAGATCTTTAGTAAGAGTACCCACACCTCCAATCTCAGGGCAGACTTATGGAAGCATCGTCGCTCGAGCGAGCGCTGGACAGGGAGGAGAAACTCTTCCGATGCGCTTTTGATGATCACTCCCAGTTTGAGAACGATTAGTTCTCTGCTGCCCCCAATCCTCTCCGATCTGGGCTGTAACCCTGGTCCGACGTAAGATAAGAGACTTGACGGGTTCTTTCCTGAGCGAAGTCCTCACAGGGAAATTTTTTAAAAATTATTTTAATCTCCTTTCCAGAGGCAAGCCCTCACATCCAGCCTCCCCACTCCCCCACTGTAAAGCAAGCGTCCTCCTCACTGCTCCGTCCTGAGAGGGAGAACTAGTTTTCATCTTCCAGATCCTGTTCGCCTGCAACCTTAAAACTCCCCCCTCTTCCACTTCCTCTTTCTTATATTCTCTGTACCTGGGAGCCCAACTTACTGTGAAATTATTAGCATCGCCGGTCGCCCCTGACTTTTCTCTCTGATGAGAACCAGCAAGATTGACTTTAACCAGGTGTTTAGAGGATAAAATGGGGAGAACATAAGTTAAACATAAAGGCAACTCCTCCCCGCAGCACTTACTATTAGTAATTATAATTAATAACAGTATCAGTCTTAACTAAGCACACCATTTTGTCCGTTATCGTTATTGTGGACAATTACTTCCAGGAGCCTTAGGATGCTTGATTCTCACTCAGCCTAACACGATAACTTGTGAGCCGCTCAGGTGTGATTTAACCCAAGGATGAGACCCGCACAGCTCTTGGATAGTTTGTGAATGGGTTGCGGTCCCTTTTCCTAACCCCCAGCAACCTCTCAGATCTTAGTAACTATGAATCCTAAACAATGACCTGGTTGTATTTTTTTTTTTTTCTCCCTGAAATCAGGTGAAAACGTGGTTCCAGAATCGGCGGATGAAGCATAAAAAGCAGCTGAGGAAAAGTCAGGATGAGCCCAAAGCGCCAGATGGGCCTGAGAGCCCTGAGGGCAGCCCCCGCGGCCCAGAGGCCGCATCTGCCGAGGCTCGGCTGGGCCTGCCCGCAGGCCCCTTCGTGCTGACCGAGCCCGAGGACGAGGTGGACATTGGGGACGAGGGGGAGCTGGGGCCAGGGCCGCACGTGGTCTGAGCCGCGTGGCTGGGGAGGCGGGGAGGGCGCGGCGGGGCGGGGCGCGGTTCCCTCCCGCAAGGGGAGCGCTCGGACTCGGGTCGGGGGGCGGGCCTCGGAGATCAGCTCCTGGAAGACAAACAAAACACACCTGTCAACCCTCAAACCCGCGCGGAGCCCCGAGGCTCGGCCCACGCCCTCCTCCCCCTCTCGCCCGCGGGGTCCCTGCGGGGCGAGCGCGCACCTGCATTAGCTCATTCCCGCGCCCCGCGTCTTAAGTGGCGCAAGCTGGGCCCTGGGCTCTGGGCTTTCGAACTCCGCCACCATCGTAGACCCTCTCGGCCCTCTCCTCTCCGCCGCCTGCCCCCAGCTCCGTTGTCCAGGCTTTCCACTCGGACCCTTTGCCGTTCCTTGGGCAGACCGATTGGCTGCAGGTAAGGGACCGGGAATGTGGGCCTTCCGCTCTGCGGGGATCCAGGTAGAGCCACAACCAGCTGCCTAAGATGTTTGCGGGACACACTCGCGCGCTGCTAGCCACAAACCTCCCATTGGAGTTCCCCCACTACCCATCTCTAACTCAAAAACTATGGCGACAACCCCTCCTCAGGGCGGCGTTTCCATCATCTCCAGTCACTGTTCCCCTTCTGAGCTTCCGGTTCGACACCCTGGCACCCTTAAGCTGTGGCCCTTGGGGACATCCGGTCTGCCCGCCACCCCACTCTCCCAGTCCCCATACCGAGCGGCGCCCACGCGGGGCGAGAAACTTAGGCAGGAAAACCTACCGAGCAATTTCTGTCTCCCGACGTTGCTGCCCCTCCCGCAACACGGCCCATGGGCTAGTGATATTTTAAAAGGGAGTGTTCCTTGGGCTGAGTGTGGAAATGCTGGTTTTCGTTGCATTGTAGGGAATGCGGAGTTTTAGCGAGATTAAAGCTACAGACGCATCCCCTTCCGGACATGCACCTGTTTGTGGACTGCTGAGGTGGGGCAGTTGTCTGGCCCAGCGCGTCGCCCCTCTCCCTCCACCCCAGGAGGTCTCCCATTCTCTTCACTGGGCTTGCAATCTCTTTAGATAATAAAGGGCTCGCCGCGCAAAACTAGGAACCAACCGAGTTTCCGGGAATCGTTTGTTAACGCGTCCTCCTCTGCGCACGACCCCTCCCCTCCACCCCCGGCAGTGTCCTGTTCTCCAAAGGAGTGAACAGGGCTAATAACCTTTCCTGCCTAGATCCCCTCCCTCCCACCCCGA
Source organism: Spilogale gracilis (assembly GCA_004023965.1). NCBI lineage: Eukaryota > Metazoa > Chordata > Mammalia > Carnivora > Mephitidae > Spilogale > Spilogale gracilis. Next base: position 7,310 of record PITA01018212.1, on the reverse strand, counting down.
TATTTCTGTTTTTAGTCGTTTTATAGTGTTGAGTTCCACCTGTGTGGGAAAAGTCACCGCAAATGATTCTCAAATGCCGAAGGGACAGATCTCCCTTGGTATCTGGAGTTTGAAATTACCCTAACAAATTGTGTGATGACATTGGCACCCAGGATACTTAACAGATATGATACAGCAGCCTGCCAGAGGCGACCTCCGCTTCCGATCTTTCTTTGGCTCTGTTTGTGTATTTAGGTAAGCGAGCCCAGGAAGGCTGGAGAAGAGTGTGTGGCTAAGTAGAATCGTGACCCTTGTGTTTGAATGATGAGTAATAATTATAGAGACTATGACAGTTAATCTTTCTTGTTGCCTTGTTTTTCTAAAAGAGGATGAATCCTAAATATCCCTCTAAGTTCTATGCAGATAGCCGTAGGAAATTTTTCATTTTCTTTTCTTTGTTTGTTTGTTTGTTTTGTTTTTCTACAGGTTTGTTCCAGGAAACATTAACTTAGGCAAAGATAAGTGTCAGGGCTATCCAATCGGCATCATTTAGGAGACCAAGTTATTGCTTTAAAAACATAAGCATTGTAGAGCTGTTTGGATCTTTCAAAGGCCTCTTTATCAAGATCTAGTGGGTCATAGACAACAAAGATTAATTTTCCTTTTCAGAGTTAAGGAAATAGAGGGTTGGCAAGACTGAAGGATCCACCTATGAAATTAGTACTAGCTGAAGTCAGAGCAGGACTAAAAAAATTTTTTTTGACTCCTTGTTCATTTCTTTGTCCAAACACAGTTTTCTTCTAACAAGGCACGTTGGCGTTTTGCCTCTATCACTTTATATGAACACCTCTCCCACTGACTTAGATTGCATAGATGTGCTATTAAAAACAAATCTACACTCCTATTTCTCCTCTCTCCCGGTTCAAATAATAACAGTACCTTTTTAAGGCAGGAGTTTTGGGCAAGTGCTTTACCATAAGACAAAAGACTTGGTTATGGGGGGGGGGCAGTGATTTGTGACTAATTGGAAGCATAAGTAGATACTGTTACAGGAGGGGAGAATCTCAGATTCTTCTAATATTAGAAGAGCTACTAAAAGGGATTGGGGAGAACCTTTAAAGTGAGCAAAAATGCTATGTTTTTGGAAGATATTTTAAAAAATTTTAAATTAGATGCTTAACACAAATCCCAAAGCTCCGGACACTTAGGTCTTTCTTGTGTCTTCACAAAAAGAAGCTAGGCTTTATTTTGGCTCCGAGAGAAGCAGATTAGGCACATTTCATGATCTTTTGAAAAGGCAAGTAAATAGCAAACATTGTTAGTGTAGGCACAGCTCTGCCTGATTGGAGGCGGAATGAATGAATCCTGGAGCCCAGGGACAGCTGTATCTTTGATTCATGAGCATTTAACATGGAAAGGTGCTCATTCTGCCATATCGTGGTCCTCCCTTTGTGGCTCTTCCTGGCCAGCTCATACCTGCAGCACTAGCCTCACTGACTGGCACAGGTTTCTCATCAGCCAGTATTCCCTGAAATTGATGGCAAACAATTGAATAGCGAAGTTCTCCTGGTTTTCCTTTTCTTTCTTATACACAGAGGGGTTAGTGATGATAGTGGAGGATGGACACAATTCAGTTTCAATTTAATGTGGCATGATGGCAGTGTTTGTTTTTGGCCTTCAACACTGATCAAAGCCTCCATAGGCTGAAGAGGCGTGTTGTCTGAATTATCTTGGCGTTTGCCCCAGTTCATTTTGATTTGTGGAGGTAAAGATCTGACAAAACCACATTCACTGTGCCATATTAAAGACCTGGCCTGATTCGGAAGGGACAAAAATATCTTAAAATAGCCAAGGTCAGCATGTCATCCTACCTGTAATCCCAAATGGAGTAAATAATTTGTTCTCAATTTGTTCTTTTTTTTTTTTAAGATTTTATTTATTTGACAGAGAGAAACACAGCGAGAGAGGGAACACAAGCAGGAGGAGTGAGAGAGGGAGGAGCAGGGAGCCCGATGTGGGGATCGATCCCCGTACTCTGGTGAGCGGTGATAGTTACCTGAGCCAAAGGCAGTCACTTAACCAACTGAGCCACCCAGGTGCCCCTGTTCTGAATTTGTTCTTGAGGCTGTGTGCAATAGACTTCATTTCACAAATTCTCAGAGGGACTCTTGATCTTATTTCTGCCCACATGACCTAAGAACAGAAATGGACAACACACCATTCTGCCCAGTATTAGTGATAGTGGCACTAAGAAATAATTAGTTGGAATTTATGACATCACTTCAAAAGGTAGAGGACTGGCCCCTATCAATGTGTTTGATAACTGGAACTAAAGATCTGTGAAGGCACAGAAAAAGCACCGCACAAAGCTTTTGATGCTAGGTGAATTGTGCAATAAACATATTGAGTTGAAGCAGCGACTCCCTGGTCTTGAGCTGGACTCATCACATGTACAGAAATAATGAGTTACGGAAATATTTTACATTTATGTTTTGTTCTTGGCATCACAGTTCATAAAGGCCATTGGCAGCTAAAATTCATCCAGTATACAAGAACCTGGATAGTACAATGTGTGGAAAATGCAAAGGAGTGTGAGCTTTTTAGCTTAGAGAAGCCAAGTATTGGGCAGGGGTGAGAGAAGAGATTAGCTATGATAGTTGTATTTGAATGGTTACAGGGCTACTGGGTATCAAGGGGTATGTCTATGCAGCTCTGCTAAAGAAAGCAGAACCAGGATCCAATGGGTGCTTCCAGGGAAACAGATTCTGGAATGTTTGCATACCTCCTATAGGCCAGGTAGTTGTGCTATCAACAGGACAGGCTAAGCCCAGAAAACACTAAGCACCTTTCACTAGAAAAGTCTGAGCAGAAGCTGAAAAGCAAAATACTCTGTTATGGTTCTTCACTGGTGCGAAGGTGAACCGATTTGGTTCTTCCTAACCCTTAAGATCCTAGTATCCTATCTTTTTCTGTAGGGAAGAAACTATACATTGCAACTTATTAATATCACTTGTCATCTCACTAAGAAGATTTTAGTTCATGTATGGTAAATATATGCATACCAAGAAGAATTAAGAGAAACCAGAAAATGAAAAGGGTATTCTTTTATTCATTAAGGAAGTCCTCTACATCTCATTTGAGAAAGTAAGAAACCAAAGTGAGGATCCTTGGAGTTAAGGACAACAAGATAGTTGGGAAGGGATGGTCAGTGTTAGAGAATTTTAACAAAATCTAAGCCCTTCATTTTATAAGTGAAGAAATTAGGATCCAGGTGTCATGAATGCCTTGTCAATGTTAAATAGATGGTAAGAGAATAAAGACTAGAAGCCAGTTTTCATGATCCTACTTAACCACTAATTCATACTGTGATAAAAGTGATATGAGGGAAGCTATTGTTTTGTATTATGTACAGGAAAGGCTTTTGCATAGTAATTTTGGATATGAAATTTTAAAATTAGCTGGAAATTATCCGGTAAAATCTTAGGTCAATTTATGGAAAAACTTTTGATGAAGTACAGTCTAAAATCGTAACTCTTGTTAAGGAGGTATTGAGCTACTTAGCCCTTTTCATTCAAGCCAAAGTTGAGTAACTACTTCTTGGGATGTTTTGAAGAGGTTCACATATTGAGTAGGATGAAAAATAAAGCTAAAAATTTTGCCTGATTTTTATAGACAAAGCAACTGAGAGTCTGAGAGATTGACTTGCTCAATGTCCTACAAATGATTAATTTGATGAATTACAAATTAATACATGTAGAGATCCATGATCATTCCAATAAATACTTAGGAGAGAAAAAAAAATTGATATGATTCTGTTTTCTGTCCAGATACCCTCCATTGTATTTTCTGATTTTAACTCCTCCTCCCAAAGATACCTTTCTTTTCAATTTTATTTACTACTTCCCTCATAGAATTCCCACTGTGTACACCAGATTACTTTTCTTCTGTGATTTCATTTCTAATTCTGTGAGCCTCCTCTTCTTACTCTCTTTACAAAATTGTGTATTTGCAGCTGGATTTGGCATCATAGCCACTGGCTAGATGGCTTGGCATGGAGACTTATATTCTAATCTTCCTTTTGCTCAGGATTATATTACTTCTCTTACTTGGTATCAGAAATATGAGGAAAGTGCCCTTTAAGAGTTTATGAGATATGAGTTGGAAATATCTACTGTGAGATCTTGGATGAAAAATCTAGAGGAAGAAAATGACAATATAAATCTGAACATATCATATTGGTTCTTGATCACACACTGCATAGGACTATGATAGTAACAACATGGGTAACTAAAAGGTGAGTATTAGTCTTGTCTTCCATCACTATAATTATGAGGAGTTATTATGTCCCTTTCTAAGGAGTTTTTAAAATAACTTCATCTTATTTTCTCTTTGTCATTGTCCTAATGTGTGGACTAAGAGAGGACATGGTGGCCTTGGGTGAAATAAGGCCATATAGAGTCATGAAGTTACATTGAGGATACTTCATTTAGAATGTTCCTGCTCTCCCTCTTTCCTATCTTGCCCCCATCCTGCCCCAGGGATTCTGTTCTCTCTGGTAGACATAAATGCTGTGTAGGGAGGGAAGGTAAAATTCAAATCCATGGGAGCCCTTTTAAGAGATTGAGTTGCCTGTTTCCACTAAAGGATCTAGAAGGGAAATTCAAGATGTACCCTTTTTTTCCTGAAGATTTTAAGAAAAAAAATTTTTAAGGAACACTTTAGGAATGTATCTCTGCAATGAGAATAAGCAAGAGTTGTTTAAAAATATTGACTAATATAATTCTTAGGGATTATCTGAATATTTGTAACCTCCATTCTCTCCCTAGCTTCCATGGTTACCAATAATGGAAGTGATTAAGTTCACTTGCCAATATTCTAGCCAGAAGTTAAAGAATGGCCAAATAGTCCTTATTCTTCTTCAGTGCTTGTCTTGGGATGGGAAATAAACTGTAGAAAGCAATGAGAATAAAGATAGAAGGGTGGCTGTTTATCCTGAGTTTCCAATGAGAACCATTTACAAGCTAAAAGCAAAAAAACCCCAATACTTTATGCTTGTAGTGTTCTTTTCCCATCTATTTTTTTTTAATTCTAGAGTTCTCTCCATTTAATTTTAAAATTTGAGTTTCGTTATTTATCCATGTACATTGTTTATAGAGTTGAACAGCTCTAGAAGGATTATTTTAAAAAGAAGTCCCCTGGCCCCTTCCCTGTCTCTTTACTCGGGAGGCAACTGGTTTCCAGTACTGGGTAATTCTTTTTATATTTGTCTTCATGTTTATAAATAATTGCTGAATTGCTTTTTGGCATTTTTGTTTTAGGAATTATCTAGTACTTCATGCTATAAAAGGTGAAAATGTAGTTCTTTCTTCCTGGTGCCCACCATCTGTGTGTGTCCTCATCATCTCTTCATGACAGGGTTTTGTTAGATGGCTATTATGGTATGCATGTCTCTCAGCTCAGCCAGGTAGTCAACTCAGATTACTTCTTCCTGGAAGACTTCCTTCTTTTTCTCTTGGAATTAATATTTGCCTTATTAATTTTTAACATACTTGTGATCAGTTTAACTCCACACTCTTCACCATTTGTCTATAGTCCGTTCCCAAGATACTCCTGCTAAGGTTTCATTTTCCCTGACAAATAGCTCCCAGAGCTTAGGGTCTTCTCCCCTCTGGATTTTATGTTGCTGTGTCTCTCTTCCTCTTCATCCTGGGATTCCTTTCTTTTTTTTTTTTTTTTTTTTTTTTTTTTTTTTTTTTTTTTTTTTTTTTTTTTTTTTTTTTTTTTTTTTTTTTTTTTTTTTTTAGATTTTATTTATTTGACAGAGAGAAACACAGCTAGAGAGGGAACACAAGCAGGGGGAGTGAGAGAGGGAGAAGCAGGCCTCCCGCCGAGCAGGGAGCCCGATGTGGGACTCGATCCCGGGTCTCCGGGATCATGACCTGAGTGGAAGGCAGTCACTTAACCAACTGAGCCACCCAGGCGCCCCCTGGGATTCCTTTCAATTTGCTTTTGTTTCTTTTATTTTCCTTTTTCTCGGTTTACCCTCTCATTTGGGGGAACACAGTCTGCTGTAGTTCCCGACTGGTGTGTGAAAGGTAAATGTTTTGGCTTCATCCTTCTCTAAAAGATATCTTTAGTCTAGTCACATGCTTTGTTAGTATTTTGGCTAGGTGTAGAATTCTAAGTTGGAAATTATTTTGGAGTACTTTTGAAACATTAAAAAAACATCAGTTGATTTATTTTCATTGGCTTCTAATCATTGTTGTGAGGGTCTAAAGCCATTTTGATTCTTGATTCTTTGTGTATCCTGTTTAACTTATTCATTTATTTTTCTTTTTGGAAGTTTATAGGATGCTCTCTTTGTAACCACCGGACTGAAATTTTACAGTTGTACGCCTTGGTTGAGGTCTGTTTGCCTCCATTGTTCTGGATACTCAGTAGGTTGTCAGTCTAAAAGCCCTTTCAGTTATGGGAAAGTTTTCTTGAATTAATTCTTCAAGGATTTCTGTTCTTTGTGTTCTTCATGGAACTCCTGTTATTTGGATTTTTTTTTCCCCCTCCTAGATTTGTCCTCTAAATGCTCTTTCTCTTCCATTTTCTCTATTTTTATCTTTTTGCTCTACTTCCCAGGAAAATTCCTCAATGTTCTAACCCTTAAATTTTTAAATTTCTGCTATCCTATTTCTAACTTCCAAGATCTTTTTTTACTTCCTTCCCCCCTCCTTTCTAGTGGGTTTCCTCAATGATATGTAGATATCCACTGTCGTTTGCTCTTGTTTATGAGAAAATGCTAATAGGACACTATAATGCATGGTGTGTATGTGGGGGGGGGGTACTGTAGACTGTGAGCTTTCCCCTACGATAATGTAGTTGAGTTCTTCAGTTAGAGACCCTCTAAAGTCAGAATTTTTAAGGCTTTTATTTTAGGCTGGTCAGATTTTCCAGAGAAGGATTTTTCAGACTCCTGCTTATAGGATGAGACCCACTGTTCTGGGATCCTGTGGCAGATCAGAGGTCTCGGAGTTTAGAACACACACGTTCACTGTCGACTCTGCCTTCTGGATTGTGCCTCCCAACAGAGCTACTTGTCCCTTACTCCAGAGATACTGTTCTACCCTCTGCAGAGGGGAGAGCAATCTCTTGGGGGTAGCGAAGAGGCAGTTGTCCTTCATTTAGCCCTCCTCAGTCCCTTACATCCCAGCTTTCCAAAGATAATTGACATCATCCATTCCTGAGTATTTAGAATATTCTGGAATGTAAATCATATTGATTTTCAGGTTTCCCATTTGCTAGGTTAGGATTTTTTTTTTTTTAATTTTTTTTTTTTTTTT
>PITA01018211.1:0-40847 GCA_004023965.1 Spilogale gracilis | reverse complement strand
AGAGATTATGCTGAGTGAAATAAGCCAAGAAGAGAAAGTCAAGTATCACATGGTTTCACTTACTTGCGGTGCATGAGGGGTAACCTGGAGGACAGTGGGAGAAGGAAAGTAAATGGGAACTAGGGTAATCCAGGGAGGGAAATGAAACAACAGAGACTTTGGACACAGAAACAAACTGAGGGACTTGGAGGGAGGGGGGGTAGAGGAATGGGAGAGCCTGGTGGTGGGTACTGGGGACACCTAAAGCGTGGAGCACTGGGTGTGGGGAATGGGGAATGAATCTTGGAACACTGGAAAAAAAAATTTAAGTAACAATAAAAAAAAAAAGAATTCTATTTTACTTTGCATATTCAGACATCAATGGATCTATAGGAGAACTAGGGAACCAATTCAACCCACACTTCTAATGCAAAGGTAAATTTAACAACAGGGCTGTAGAGAAAAACCCAACACCACTAAGTTAACTAGTTGTTGTTTTTAAATGCATTTAATGCTTTTTAATGTACTTAACATTTAAATGAATTTTTTTTTAAGATTTTATTTATTTGACAGAGAGAAACACAGCCAGAGAGGGAACACAAGCAGAGGGAGTGAGAGAGGGAGAAGCAGGCTTCCCGCCGAGCAGGGAGCCCGATGTGGGGCTTGATCCTGGGTCTCCGGGATCATGACCTGAGCCGAAGACAGTCACTTAACCAACTGAGCCACCCAGGTGCCCAACACTTAAATGAATTTAAATATTTACAGTTACTGGCACAGAGTGATTAGCAAATGCTGAATTAAACATTTCCTCTGCTGGCCATGAGCACATTCTCTCCGATGTGATATGCCTGACCTCATATTCTTTAACTTTCATATGATGAATTATCAGTGTCAGAACGGTACCAGAAGGCTATCGGCTCCAACCCATACAATTCATTCATTAACATCTTGGTCTCTGCCTGAAGACTTCTCATGAAGGCAGGCTCACGACTTCCTGAGAAGAGCCCTCTCATTTCTGAATAATTTGTATATTGTAATCCTTCCTTCTCTTGGATGCAAAATCTCCACCAACTAGTCTTACTTAATAATAATATCATTGCTTCATGTGGGTACTATCATTTCCAGTTTTTCAAATATTTCCACATGCTCACGTTTTTTGGTCTTCAAAAAATCACGCGGGTGGACATCATGGCCCTTATTATCTACGATCCGCAGCCAAAGGGAAAGAAGCCTGAAAAACTTACCTGGGTGACCACGAGCCTGTAGGAAAAGTCTGGACTAACACCTGCCCTCTTCATTCCGGCAGAGAGGGCTTTCCCCATATTGTGTTTTGTTCTCCGAAAAAAGAGACGAAATTCTCTTTCTTTTCTATTTCAGGCCCCAATCATAGGAGGTACCTTCTCTCAACTGCTTCCTGCAGGACAAGGTTTGAGGTCTTTCTTGGTCCTTGTTAAGCCCCTCTTCAGTGTTCCTATTATAATCACTTCCTCGACACACTCAGATGCCTTCTAGCAGGATGTGGAGACTATTGCAGAATGTGCCACATGTGGAAAAGAGGGGCTATTGCTTCTTGTTCTGGTCACTATTTTTAATGCAAACTATTTACTTTTGGCAGCAGCCACATCACACCATTGAGTCATAGTAAACTTTTTATAAAATAAAACCTTTGTCCTGACACAAACCGTTAAGTCAGATTTTCCATCCCAAATCCTTTCTGAATGACATGGAATAAAGAGACAGAAATGAAAGGAGGCAAAAAGAGAAGGGAAGGTTGGTTTATCTAGCCACATGGGTCTATAACTTCAGCCTGCATTAGAAACATCTGGAGGGCTTATTAAATAAAACACAGATTGCTGAGCCCTAACCCCCCAGACTTTCTGATCTAATAGGGATGAGATGGGGGCCCAAGAATTTGCATTTCTGACATATTGCTAGGCACTGCACAAGCTGCTGGTCGACTCTGAGAACCACAGCTCTAGTCTACATTTATACAGTTCATTCTTGACCTTAAATGCAAATTACATATTATCTCTGCTAATTTTGAACTTCTTATTTGACCCTGCCTTTGACTTTTAGCCTTTTGGGAGCTCTCCGAAGCTCTCCGAAGCTCCCAATGTTTGCTACTCAACATATATGCTAATTATCAGAGTGATGGTAACAATGTTCAATCATCTAGGGCCAAAACCATACCCTCTTGCTGGATACTTGGGTCTTTCTTTCCTGGTTGGCCCCGTTTCTTTAATCACCACTCCATGGTTGTTATATACAGCAGAAAAAAGTAATTCACTAGTGTGAGATGCGAGGCCCAGTTTAGTTCAGGAGCTTGCCCATTTCGCCAACTGACAATTGAATCCAGTAGTCCCTTAGGTTTTTTTGAAGAACCCCAAAGGATTGGCCAAGTGCCTCTGGAAATCGTTAATGTAGCAAAAACTTTCTTAGGCTTGAAGTCAGGCAAACATAAACTAGCACTTACTGGATCCGTGATTTTCTTATTTATGAAATGGGTTAATAAAACCTACCTTCTGTGGTTGTTAATAGAATTAAATAACACATGAGTAGGGAAACAACCTATCATATTTCTGATATTCAATAAATGTGAATAATTATTATTAAAATTATGTTCCTTATCTGGTCAAAATCTTCCAGAGGATTCTATTGTCTAGTGAATAAACTCCAGGTCCCATAGTTTAGTATTTAAGACACAACTCACCACCAATCTATCAGTTTAGACTTGCCTCTCATCCCTAGAAAACTAATCTGAACACTATCTCTAAAACATATATTCCATGTCCCAACTCTGTGTTTCGATTAGTATCCCGATCAGCATGCCTTCCGCACTCTCCCAATTTTTACTTAAAAACGAAAACAAACTTAACAATAACAACAACTTTATTCTTCAGCCAGCTTTTCGATAAAATGTTTACTCTCACTCTGAAATCCCTTTTCTCGTCCCATTCCCCCATGAATTACTGTGTGTGCCAAACCTTCAGCCCCTTGCACACCGTGACCTCAACATAATCCTAACTGTGCGTAAACGTCCATTTCTTCCAAGGGAATAACCAGCTCCTGAAAGACAGAGGGAAACATGTATTTATTTACCTCCCCATAATCCCTCTATTCTAGTTTGCTGACCTTGGAGGCTTAGAGAATACATATTCGTTGACTTATTTTTAGAGATCTGACTCTCTCAGCTGAAATCTTGCTACTATCAGCCTTTCCTCTCATGCGAACAGAAAACAGAGTGGTTCTTGGCTTTTCTGCAGGAGGAACAAGTGATTCTCTGACATACTACTTGCATTGACTGTGGAGGAGACCTCTGCCCCCATGACGAAAACCAAAAGCAACCTGTATGTTTTTGGGTTTTTTGTTGTTGTTGTTGTTTTGTTTTGTTTTTAAAGATTTTATTTATTTGACAGAGAGAAACACAGCCAGAGGGGGAACACAAGCAGGGGGAGTGAGAGAGGGAGAAGCAGGGTTCCCGCCGAGCAGGGAGCCCGATGTGGGACTCGATGCCGGATCTCCAGGATCATGACCTGAGCCGAAGGCAGTCACTTAACCAACTGAGCCACCCAGGCGCCCCACAACCTGTAAGTTATGAAACATGTTATACAATCAGTTCATTAGTTTGGTTATTCACTCATTTGTTGAATAATTGCTGGGAATCTTAAACATGCCTGAGTCTTCATTTATTCATCTGTTCCAATTTATTTTATGGCTCACGTGCTGCAGTCTCGTTCAACAGCTCTGAAGCACTTGTGAGCAAGGCATTACCCTGCTGTCCAGGGCAATAAGACGGCCCCTGTTCCTAAAAGAGTCCATGCTCTAGTAAGGGAATGAGCTCTCCCAATGACAATTGAAAGCCCTGCCTCCACAGGCCACAATGAGGTCACTGACACAGGCCATGACCGGGAGTAAGGAGACAACTATCAACAAAGTGAAAAGGTAACTACTAATGTCTGAAAAGCTAGCGAGAACACGGGGCACTGTGAGAACACAGGCCAGATCATAGACAGGTGCTGGCTCATTACAAAAGAGAACAAATGGCATCATCCCTATCCTGCAGGGCTCCTTCATTGTCTTAAGCAACCAGAAGCTTGAATTTAGGGAGAGTTTGCCCCAGAAGTGTGTTCGATTCTCAGGGGCTGCTGGAAGATAGCGCTACAAACTGGGTGATTTAAAAGAGCAGAAATGTGCTCTCTCATGGTTCTGGGGGCAAGAAGTCAGAAATCAAGGAGTTGGCGGAGCCATGTTTCCTGGGAAGCCTCCAGAAGGGGGATCCTTTCTTACCTCTCCTAGTACCTAGTGTTTTGCTGGCATCGTTGTCATCGGTTGGCTGGAAGCTATGTAACTTTGTAACTTTGATCCCTGCCTGTGTCTTTACATGCATTCTCCCTGTGTGTCTCTGTCTTTACATGCTCCCTGTGTGTCTCTGTCTTTACATGCATCTTCTTATAAGAACACTGATCATACAGAATGAGGGGTCTACCCCCTACTGCAATAGGACCTCATTTTGACCTAAAAGATTGTATCTATAATGACTCTATTTCCAAGAAAGGTCACCTTCTGAAGTCCTGGGGATTAGGACTTCAGCATGTCTTTTTTTGAGGGAACACAATTAAACTATCACAATAGGTGTTCATAGGTTACACTGGGTTGAGTACGTTCTAAATGCTCTGACCATGAAGTCCTTCAAAACAAAGGATGTTCTGGCTCTTTCTTATTCTTCTACCAAGTCTTTGCCACTGAGTTTGCACAGTCAGTTCTTGGCAAAAGCTTGTTGACTAACAGACTTCATTAGAAAGACACACACAATCAAGTGATAAATAAGCCCTTGAACAATCCGTCTTTTATACTATAAATTTGGAACTTCATGCACACACATCACAGAGATTATGTGTGTGTGTATCATATATATCTATATGATGAGGACAGAAAGAATTATCAATGTAAGCAACTTCATACTGTATTTTACTCTTTCTGTTTAATATATTTCACTGTGGAATGAAAATAAGGGAGAAAAAGCAAGAAAGGGAATTTTCAAGTACCAGAAAGTAGGGATTTACAGAGAACCAGAAGGAGGCAAAATGGCTTTTTTTCATCCCCTGAGGCATAAATGTAGCTCTGTGTTCCTGCAGGCCTGCAGGCTCCTTGAACAATGCTGGATCACTCTGGGGGTGCTTAACACTGCCTGATGAACCTTCAGAAGTGGCTTAACAGACCCAATACTTATCTTGCTTCTCCCATTGCCCTGTCTTGTAATTGCCCTGCCTCCTTTGAAATTACATCCCTCTAAGAGGATGTAGTAATGTATACCTCACAAGAGCTTCGAGAGGGCCTGGGGAGTAGACCCCCATGGAGTACAGATCAGCTTCAAAAGAAAGACACACATAAAAATACAGTCTCTCTGGAGCTCAGATATCTACATTATTATGTCACTAGAGTAAGTCTTGCTCTGTATGGTACAGAGTTCCTGTGTTATACAGATTTGGGTGCAATTAGGATAAAGAAGGGCACATATAGATCTCTAATGACCTTTATGGAAATGTCACCAGATAAGTCTTCAAGACACACACACACACACACACACACACACACACACACACAAAAGTCTCCTCTGTGATGGAAACACCTTATAATTCTCTATTGTTTGCTTCCTTTTTTTTTTTTTTTCATTCTCTACAGATGGGCCTGTGTGCTGACTGCTCATATGCACTGAAACAAGTAAATTCATTCCCACAGCTCTGAGGAATGAAGGAGTCTTTTGTGTGAACAGAAAGTCTCTCAGATGTCACAGCTCAGCAGTATTCAGAAGACCATCATCTATGAATCACAGAGCAAAGGATTCAACTGGGCAGAAGTTACATCGGTACAGGCAAGAAAGACGTGTGCAATAGCACATTCAGGGAGAGCATCTTAAGGGAAACTAGGTCAAGACCTCAAGCCACACCCATCCTTGAGGCTGGACCACACAGCCTAGTACTACGGCTTCTGATAATTCCAGTTGTTTCCTGCTATGGGAGGAAGGAGTCCCCAGCAAGACTGCAAGTTCACTGGGGTCGTATCTTCTGATTTTCTTAATTGATCTCCCTTTCCAGTTCTACTCTGACTTAACACCAACATACACATACTTGAAAACCATACTTCCAACACCCTTTCCTACTTCCTGGCTACCAATAACACATATGGCCTACATTACAATTTAAGTCCCTTCTTATATTCAGCTGAGAACTTTAATTTAGGGGGTGAGATTATATAAAGAAATGAGTTGAAAAATAAAGTAATGAGCCCGGTTTTTCTGCAAACATAGAGAGTTTATGGGTTACCTAAGGATATCAGTTTCACAAATCTCTTATGTAATTTTTTTTACCTATATCATTATTATCCACTTAACCAGTACTAGGTCTGAATAAATAACAAAAAATGGGTAGATATATGTTTCTTTCTTTCTCAATAGTTAGACAGATCCCTTTAAAACAAATGTAGCAGAATTTCCAAATCCAAATAAAGGAAAAATATTTCTCAAAAGAGTCCCCTCATAATATACACACTTATTTCACAACATTTCCTTGCACTTGAATCTCATTTTGAAATATGTCTTCAATTCCTTGGAAAACATTTGTTGAGTACCCACTACGCACCATGCACCATTCTGGGAATCTGTCCCTACGAGTGGAGGTGAGATTATAAAGCAGATAGAGATAGGGCAGAAGACCGAGTACAGCAAAATGATGAAGGGTATGGAGGGGAAGCGTGCAGTTTGGGAGTAAGAAATATTGGGAAGAGGGGCCCTGAGATGTTAGGGTGACCACGAAGCCCTAAGTGGGTGACATCCAAGGAAACCACAGAGAGAAGGAAGAGAGCAGGAAAGACAAAGTGGGAGGAGGGCACAGTGGCCAGAGTTTAGGAGGAAGTGAATACAGGTGTAGCCAGAAGGCCAGTGCAGGGGAGGCGCCTGAGTGAGGGCAGAAAGGCTGCGGGCCGGGGAGCTGGAGGCCCAGTCAGAAACAGGTCCAGGCACGGTAAGGACTTGGGCTCCTTGGTGAAGTGAGGTGAGAAGCCATCACAGGGCTTGCAACAGGACATTTAAATCTGACCCGCATCTTAGTGGGAATCACTCTCACCTACACACACACTCTAAGAAGGTCAAGCGGCCACAGCCCGGCCAGCAGGCCACACCTGAACCAGCCAGGACGCTACTGCAAAAGCCAGAGGCAAAAACTCCTTGGACGAGAGTAGCAGCAACAGAGATGAGAAGCGGCTGGATTTCAGATCTATCCTTTAAAAACATCTATCACGTAGGAAAATTAATTACTTTTCAATTTCCTCTTCACCAGGACCTTGGCAGTTTTCAAAAATTAACACCACCTTTCAGAAGTTCGGATTTGTTTCCAATGAAGGGATTTCCAATTATGTATTTGTAGGCTCTGAACACAGTTCTAGAAGAGAAGTTCCAAAAAAACCTCTGAGCACTGTTGATACCACGAAATAAACATACCTCCTCCCTCGGAACCATTTTTTTTTTTTTTGCCCTGGTGAAGGTTGGCAAACAGTTGGCCGACATGAACAGTATTTTTTCAAAATGGGGCCTTACGAGAATCAACCCAGGGAGCATATCACGCCTGTTCGTGTGGCGGTGAGGCTGGGCAGGGGAGGCAGTCACAGGGGCAGGGGATGAGGCAAAAAGACACCCCACTGGGGTCAGTCACTGTGTAATTGTTAGAGAAGAAAAGCAAGACACATCATGGCCCCCAGGCTGCCCCTGGTGCCCTGAGGGTCTTGGCAAAGCAAACAAGGGGTGCTAAAACCAGGCTGCTCCCCACAAGCCTGCTCTGTCCTGCTCATAAGAGGAAATCGGTCCGAGGAGCCCTCATCTGACCACGGATGACTGATAGCCACACAGTGGTGTTATATGCACAAGCCATCTCTTGCGGACGCAGAAACCATGTTCTATACGATGCCCATAAACCCACATAATAACTCACTCTTTACGCAACCAACATGCCAGACCCTTCACGTGAAGGGTCTCCTCCCCGACTCAGGACAAGAACAATTACCTCCATTTTATGATGAAAAACTGAGATTCGGGGAAAAAAAAAAAGAAAAGAAAAGAAAAGAAAAGAAAAAGGAAAAACTGAGATTCTGAGAGGTGGAAGATGAACCCAGCGCGGCCCGCTCCTCCCGGCAACACATACTCCCTGCAAAGATTCTCTTCTTTCCTGCCCGGAACTGCTCATCGACGACTGAGTGAGACCGCCAGGAGCAGAACTGAGTTGAAGATAGTATTTTAGGAGACTCTGAAGTGAACTCCTGGGGCCACCGAGAGCCTGACCCCGCAGCAATGGAGACCAGAGGGAGTTTTCCTTTTTACGAGATTGTGAGCAGATCAAAAATGGAAGAGACTCTTTCTTACAAAAGTTCAAACTCAATGCTTTGGCAACTATAGTAATAATAACGAGAGTAACCACGGAGTCGAAGTACATTGTGCTAGGAGTTTCCATGCGTTTCTCTTTGCTTTGCAAAGTCCTGGCCAAGTAGGTGTTTTTACCCACATTTTACTGATGTGGAAATTGGCTCAGTGACGTCTTCTTCGGACTCTCCAGAGGGGCAAAACCACACCTTGAACTCCCATTGGCCCCTCTCCAGAGCCTGCGTTCTTCCTGCTAGTGTGGACCAGTGGTCCAGAGCATGGCCTCTGGGGTCTGACTGCCCAGGTTACTTCTCTCTGCCTCAGTTTCCTCCTTTGTAAAATGAAGATCAGAACCCACCTCAGAGGATTGAATGACTCCATCTATATAAAACACTTAAAATGGTACCTAGATACAGTGTGCACCATATCTTAGCAATAATTATCAATATCACTACACAATCATATTCCACAAAAGAAACATGGAATTATTAATTACTATTGCATGACTATCAATATTTCTTTGGATACAGTGGGGAGGATTACTCTTCACATGAGTTTTGGGGTCCTGCCTGCTCACAAGGTTAACATTCAGTAACATCGTGATTTAGTGCAAATGATAACGATCTGATTTCCTTATGAGGCAAGCCTGTTATTCAATCACTTCAAAAAAAAAACCCCAAGATATTAACAGCCTTGTGCAAACAAAGTGTTTATTATATATACCTCATGGCTTTTTTTTTTAGGTGGGTTACTCTGCTGTGTGTCTCCAATGTAGCGCTGGAGTCAGGATCAGCACTTAGGGGATTGTATGCTGTAAAATTCTGTACGACAGGAGCACAGTATAACTTTTTTCTTCAGTAGCACTTTTCCCAAGTCTAATTTAACAGACAGTCCATTTTTTTTTTGGCTCGCCCCTTTTTATTTTACACCATATGGGCAATATGAGAAATGAAAACTGAGCTCTGCGTGTGTGTGTGTGTGTGTGCGCGTGCACGTGTATGTGTTTAGGGCTCAGAAAAGGGGGCAATTTTTATTAACCCCATTAGCGCCATGCTCCTTACAATGATGGAAACTCACCCTTCATTTTGCATCATTAGAGTCCCTTCAAAAGCAGCTTTGCATTTTCACTGTAAAGCCTCAGGGGTGTGCACAGTTTAAGATCTTTTGCAGAAATTTTATCATTTATAATATATATTTTATAATTATATTTACATTTTGTAATGTATCCCATATACGACATATATGTATTTATATATATTATACATAGGACTCAGGATTCCTCTGAAATCCACTTGAGCTTATTTCATCTCATCACATTTATCTTCTTCTGACCAACAGGGACCCATCAACAGATTGTACTTTTCCAAGCTACCTGGCGCCAACACTAATGGTTTCATACCAGCGTAATGCAAAAAGAGGACATTTTTCTCCCCGTGTTTTATGATGTATGAGCCCATGACATCACATCATCTCCCAAGGAGTTATTCTGCATGATTTTATTAGTGGTCTGAAGCTAACAAATTAATCTTAAAAATAATCTGGCAACTGACTTGGGCAGGTAATTCTGTTGAGGGCTCATCCTCTTCCAGGACTCAGAGGTTCTGAAGCCCAAATCTAAGAGATGACATGGAAGGAAGTCCAGCCTATGTTGAGTGCTAACGTGGATCCCAATGCTTGTGCCATTGATCCGGCCACCATGTTGCCTCATAGAGAGTAAACAGAGAGCACAGGTGGAGTCATCAAATCTCAGGATGTGGGTGCACACATTGAAACACAATAAAAGTAGTCCCAAAGTGATTAAAGAAAATGCTGTGCATATTAATTAACCAATCCTTCTCCAATCTCGATCTGATTTATTCAGTTATTCCTGCTGTAAATATTGTTGGGCTCAAGGGAATCTCTGGATTTAGATAGATGGTTCCACCCAAGGAGTCTGATCAAGATGGCAGGCTGCCCCCATCCAAATTCTCACAAATTTGGAAGAAATGAGTTCTGAGGCATTTCTCTAGATCCTCCAAGCTTTTGCTTTAAGAGTATTTTAGGTATAAGACTGTACTTCTGAGATACAGTGTCAAATAACGAATTGTTGTTTGAGGCTATGAAATTTTGGAGTAGCTTCTTATTCAGCAACTAGGTTGTCAAAACAATCGCAAAGGTACAAGTCTTATTATCCTAGAGGTGATAAACTTTGAAATGAGCAGTAAGTGTGAAAAGGGTGTGAGCTAGTGAGAGGAAGCTAGAAATATCTGAAAGCTCCAAGGTCGGCTAAGGTCATCAGTACAGCTAACGTAAGCAGCGGGTGGTGGTCTCGCGGGGCCATGAAGTCATGACTGCCCTTAAATAAGTTATCATTTCTTGGGTCCTCATTTCTTCACTTGTAAACTTGGAAATTTACTCTAGTCCAAGATGGCAGTTGCCTTTGCTCGTGTTTATGATATTCATTTTGAAGAATATTTCTCTTCCCTATCTATTCTCTCTTATAACTCTGTGCATGATTTTAATCATAAATAGAGGAACAAGTTAATCGAAAAAAGATATGTTCAAATTTCCAAATGAGCTGAGACCTATCTTAAATACTGTAAATTCGAAGGCATTCCCAGAGCACTGGGGCTTTATCTGATCCTGTTCCAATAAAGGTTGCCTTTGGCATAAAGCTTTAAAAACATGGTAAGGGTCATTCCCATTTGGAAAAAGTTCACTTTGTTTCCTTCTTTTCCCCCTCTTCTTTTTCTATCTATCAAAGGGCTTTATCACTCTCATATTCCCTCCAATATTGGTGTATATTTGAAGTCATTCCATGATCACACCAGTATATGCTATTTAGAGTCTGTCAACATCATGAAAGTCAGAGAGAGCAGGAGGACAGTAAGTCTATTTTACCACCATTCATCAAAGTTCTGATAGACTATTCTGTAGAGAGAGGAGAGCAGTGAGAACTCTGAGTTCCCTTGCCAAGCTAAATGTGACTTCCACGGAAGCTCAGGTGTCCTAATGCTCCCAGGCAAGGACAATGTAAGCCCGGGACAAGACAAACTCTGCACTCACTCACAGTAAAGCTATCTTTGACCCTTCGAGCCTGATATTTTGACTCTAGAAAGAGTACCTGCATAGATCCTATGGGACAGAATGACCCCCCAAACCATGCCTGAAATCTGTGATTCCCAGTGGAGAATGAAGAATGATCATACCCAAAGATCTGAGAGCCTT
The DNA here is from genome assembly GCA_004023965.1 of Spilogale gracilis. Lineage (NCBI taxonomy): Eukaryota > Metazoa > Chordata > Mammalia > Carnivora > Mephitidae > Spilogale > Spilogale gracilis. The sequence continues at coordinate 29,254 of PITA01018211.1, read as the reverse complement.
TGCAAAGCACATCTGTCCAGAAGCGGTTCTTTTTCCTTCTAGGGAGAATTGGAATCTAGATAAAGGGACCGTGGGCAGTCCTTATAAAAGTTCCCACAGGGCTTTCACAGTTGGGGGAGTGCTGCCACCCACACGTGAACTTGCATGAGCACACACACACACACACACACACACACACACTCCCATACACACACATTCTCTCCCTGCTTAAAACCAATGCCCTGAGGAATTCTAATAAATTATCCATTCAACCATCTGAACAGCCTGAGAACCTAGTCATAGTCATTCTGCCCATCTTTTTCCAGGTAGTAGAATGCCAATTGCATGTGAAGTAATACAGTAATCAAAGGGCATCTAGAAACTTCAGAGGCTTTGTTCTTCTGTATAGTGGAGATCTCCAAATAGCAAAAGATCTCCCCATTTAAGGACCAAACATTTCCCCCCCCCCAAAAAATAACATTTCAGCAATTTTGGACATGAAACTGTCTGAAATTTTATTGCACGTATTCAGTTTCCTGAATATAATTTAGCCTCACCTTCATAATTCAAGGCTCTTATCATAAGCACCAGTTTCTGCACTGGGGCTAGAAGAGGGAGTTTACTCCTTGAAGGCTGCAGAGACTGCCACATGGCTGCTGAAGGCACATGTAAAGTCAGAGAATAAGCCAAAAATGGGACTCCAAAGAAAGACACCACAGCAGACGTCAGGAGCCAGGTGGGATGCTGGCTTAACTATAAACAGGGTAAGATCTAGAAAAAGTGTCTACAACAAGCATTGCATTCATTCTGTGGCCTGATTTTCCAGGCTGGCATCATTAAGGTGCAAAGGCAAAAATCTCGACTCTAAAGCATCATCTGCTTCTGCCAAAGCATCTACCTCAGACCCTCCCCTTCTAATTCAGTGCTTCTGAATTCTTGTGGTCCTAGAGACGACCACCCTGGTCACAAGTGAATAAAGGGCCAAAGGCTACTTTTCTGCAAACTCGGCTGTGTGTGCGCTTTGTGTCTTCTGTGAGGGTGGTCAGGGTCTCTGACTTACTTCCTAGTCGTGTTTCAGGAAATGAGATTGCTGCCTCATTGAGCTCCCCATAGACGAGGAGTTGTTTCCTTCCTTACTTTCCTTCTAAAAGTACCTTCGTCCAGATTCCTGTGTTTAGTGACAGCAAACCAGCCCACACTCACCCTCCTCATACTACATGCTTCCATCTTGGGATGTACCTTTTCCAACTGGGGACTCTGATCTATGCAGATCTTGCTGCTCTGGTAAAGGGAGAGCCCGTGCAGCAGTAACCTCCAAGAAGGTACATAGCCACTAAGAAGTCACTAAGGATGAAGTCACTAAAGGTCCTCTAAATTACCAGCCTCAAGGGACACATCCCATCCCGGAGATGAGAGGGCCTTCCAGATCCGTTAACTCTGCTATCATCAGAGGCCATCTCAGGAGCCTAAGAATAAAGGGACTTGGCAGCTTATCTTAGAGGGAACAAGACTTAAGAGATCTCGCCTTCGATTTACTGAAGTCAGACCAGAGACACGGAGCCAGGGAGAATAATCCATGATGTTCTCGTCCATACACAGAGACATATAAAAGCAATTTGATTGAAAAAGAAGAAAAAAGAAAAGATGAAAGCATGTTTTTGTTTTTATTATTTTTTTAATTGCCTTGAATTGTCTATCGGGCTACCTTTGATCTAGCTTATTATTCAGAGAACTCAGTCTTTGTTTTCCCTCCAGATAGCAATCCACCCTCTGGCTGGCCTCGTTTCTCTTATTTTCCTTCTCTTCTGGCTGATACTGAGGCAAAGAGGAGGGAAAAGCACAGGGTGTGCTGAGGAGCGAGCACCTGGGAGTCACAGCAGCTGGATTGATGAGGCCACTCTGCCCCTTCCTAGCTGTGGGATCCTGGCCACGTGACTTACTTTCTCTTTGACTCAGAATCTTGCTCTATGAAAAGAAGTAACAACACAGTTGTAGCAAGAATATCTTCAATGGCTGAATGCAGTCAAAGAGGTACAAACTCCCAGTAATAAGACAGATAAGTCCTGGGGGTACAATGCAGAGCAGGGGACTGTAGCTAACAACGCTGGAGTGTATATTTGAAAGTTGCTCAGAGAGTACATCTTGAAAGTTCTCACCACAGGAGGGGTAAAATGTGTAGCTATGGCAAGTGATCAATGTTAACTGAACTTATCATGGTAAACATTTTGCAATATAGACATGCCTCAAATCACTTGGTTGTACACCTTAAACTAATACGTTTGACTGCAATTATATTTCAGTCATTTCTGGAAAAGAGAAGAACACCTCATCATGCCAGCCTAACAGTATAGTTGTGAGTATTGATATTTATAACACGATTAACGAAGTCTCTGGTACCCATGAAACCGACACAGATGCTATCCTAGATGACCAGAAGCCATGGCTGCCCTCAGGACACCCTCAGAACATGCGCTGAGCTTTGAAGTTCTCCAAGAAGAGGTCCTTGGGGATTCGTTTTAATAAGAATTAACTTTCATGAACACATATGTAAATTAGTACTTGAGGACTCTTTTTAGAACTTTTAAAACTTATTATCTGCAATCTCATACACAACATTTAGTAGTGTGGTAATTCCCCATTCTCATAACAAACACAAAGAAAATTCTCATCCAAATTATCGACATTTCCAAATGTTTAGAATCCAGAACAACTAAAAGTTTCTGCACACAGATGTCAGGCTCTTTCTTTTCCTCAAGTAAGGGTGACTTTTTAGTCAAAGTCACCCACGCCTCCTCCTTAGCATCATGGTTCTCTAGTGTGTTCTTGACCCTTTTTAGTTTCCCTGCGAACATTCTTCATTGAGGGCAAGCTTCTCCCAGTCTCCCCTCACCTCCAGTCTCTCACAAGCATGATCTATGCAGTGCCCTCAACAGGCCTTTTCAAGGCTCTGTTTTCACACGGGTTGCTCCTCTGTCAAGAACAATCATCCCCTCATCCTGTTTTAATAGACGCTTCTCAAGGCCATGGTCAGATGTCAAGTCCCTAATGAAACTCTCCAACTCTGTTCTCTACACACACTCTTCCTATCACATTACACCACACATAAGTCACTCGTGCACAGGTATGTCTCCCTCCTCAAACCTCCTCAGACCTCCTTTTCGAGCAGTGCAAACGAATCACCCAAAGGTCTTGTGAAAAAGGTAGATTCTGCTCTCCATTTTGTGCGTTCTGACTCAGTGAGTCTGGGACGGAGCCTGAGGTTCTGAATCTCCCACAGCTTCTAACTAATGCTGATCGACTGCCCTGAAATCCACTTAAGAAGCTTTTAAGAACCCTTCTGAAATGTCAGTGACTAGGCACTGCTTCTTCATCATCATCATCATCATCATCATCATCACCGTTTAACACAGGTGCCCAGCAACTGTCTTTAGGGAGACGAAAGAGATGTCAGGGCTGCCCGAAATAACGCAGGGTGGGGACAGATGGGGAATGGGGGTGGGCGGAGCAAGACAGAGCAGGGAGAGTCAGAAAAAGGAAAGGAGAGAGAAGGAGGTTAGTGAAGAGGCAGGAGACAGCAAAGAGAGGATGGAAAGGGGGCTAAGACGCAGGGAGAGAGAGGACAATAGGAAGGCCTACATTGTCTGACTTTCCAGATCGGGGACATGGGCTTCTGCAAGCCATTCCTCCCAAGGGCGGGTACCCCAGATATTTATGCCACCGGAGAAATTTGCTCAGACCTTCACCACTTCCTTCTAGAGGTTCTTCCTTCCCGACTGAGGTACCGAGAGCAGGGTAATAACAAATGAGAGCTTCCCTCATGATTGTGAACGAACAGAACGGTTTCTATCAGCTCAGGAAACTTACGACAGCAGAAAGGATTTTACCCCAAGACTTCAAACTGATCGTCCACCAAACAACCCACATGAAAGTCACCTGATACAGTTCGATCCGTTGTTCGGGCACTCTGGCTTTCGGGTTCTGTAAACGGAACACTCTGAACTCTGCTTTCACCAAGTTGGATGCATTCTTCTCCATCGCCGAGACGTCAAAGCGGACAATTCTGAAGTAAGGTCTGTAGAAAGTGGGCGGGATGGCATCTGTAAAAGGGGCAATCATTGAAAATGATAAAATCCACTGTTCTCTCAAAAAAGACCCTGAGGCATGAGATCGTCTCAAGAAAACATAAGGGAAATATCTACAGAATGACTTTGTTTCCAAGGGCCAATTTAATAGCATTAACAATTTAACCAGAGGGGGGAAAAATAAATAAACATGTGTATTTAGTTACAGGAGTCACAGATTAATAGATATTAACAAACCACTTCCAACTCCATTTGAGGCCGTGTAGTTAACCCTATCCTCTGAAAGTTGACAGAGTCGTGGAAAATCCTAGACAGTTATGAGTTGGAACAAGTTCGTGACAGTTGACGCCTAGAGAGGGCTGTCGGGCTTGCATACACTTTAATCAGATGTGCCAAGAAAATAGCTCCTAATGGCAAGCGGTTTGCCCATGTATTTTTTTTCCTTGAAGTTTTGGCATCCGAATACCCTACTCTATCCAGGTTCATGTATTGCATCTTTTTTGGATTCAATAGTTTGTTTTTCACACACATATGACCAAATACACCCTCTAGTTAAGTGAAGGTGAGAAAATTTGAATTTAAAAAACTAAACAATACAAAAACTCTATACCCACATGTTGATGACCAATGACGAGAGTCGGCCCCTAACTCCCTCAGTTCTAAGCCCCATAAAACACAGAAAGGAAGACAGTACCAGCAATTTCAAGTTCATGGGTTGCTAGTAGTTTGCTGTTATAGTAATTTACCACAGCCTTCGAATAAACACCTAAGCTGCACCAACAAAACCCAAGCAGGTCCTGATTCCGGCCAAGACTTCATATACAGCATCCATTTACTGAGCACATGCACTGGCAGGCCACTTGTTCCAGACTTTTCTACAGTTCTCCTCCTAGATCTTCTGCAAACTTTCTTTCAGTATTCCAGAATGCTCCATCCAAATCGGGTAGCTTCAGTACTTTCTACCCTCTTCTCAACTGTGTAGCTTCATTACAACATAATCATTCACAGTTGTTTATGGCTTTTTAGAAGTATTTTTATTACTTCTACATTATGTTTGTTTATTTTGTTTTCCCCCATGAAGTTTTAAGAATCTTGAGGGCAGAGACCAGATTTGCCAGGTCTTCTTCCCCCCTCCACCCCCACAACCCCAGGACAGGGCCCCCTGCGCACATGGAATTCACCAAACATCCACTGTTTGCGTAGTTGGTCATCAATGGGAGTCTTGAAAGACTCGGCCATCTGGCTTTTGGCAAGGCTAACTTCTTATTAAATAAACGAGCCATCTTGCCGATCTTAAAACAGAAATAAATACCTTTCGTGATTTCTTGGGAAACCCGTGCCCTGATGACAAGACTGGAAAAAAAAAATGCTAAAACACACCACCATTCTCTGATCTTAAGAGCCTGGCACTCTTTTCCCTCAAGGGGGCTTACTCCATCTATCTCCCTATGTCCGGGGACTCCCAGAAACCCGCTTCTGAGGAAGGAATGAATTCCCAGCCACGTTCTGCACCGTGACTGCCTCACAAACGACTGTGTGAATGGAAGCTTTGTAGCTCGTGAGCCAGGAGTCTCCGAAACAAACAAACAAACAAAATAAAAACCCCCCAAAATCTAAAGCATCTAGGTGCCAGAGAAAAGAAAGTATTCATGCGGACACAGTGATGGCCCAGCACATTACGACTGTGAATGAGTCGGGGAACACTTTCCAGGTGGACAGACATGCCTACAGGCAGCCAGGTTTTCTAGACCCCCGAGCACTGCAATTTGAAAAGGTTGCTGCCAGGCTGCTGGGAAGAAATCGATCTTTCTCTCCTCTGGAACATGCCCACCCCCGGTGATCAGGCAAGCTGGTCATGGCCTGATCGGCTCAGCCACAAACAGGCTGAGGCCCATGCAGAGAAGCAGGGGCAAGGATTCAGCCAGGCTCTCTGGCTCCCTACACCCTCCGGTTTTGCCAGAACCTTCCACAGGCCTAGTGGCTAAATTCATCTTCCCATGGCCTCCCCATTAGACAGCAGAAGCTTCAAACATGCTCTGAAAGAGCATTCTGGAAGAGCAAATCTCATTTAGCACGTTTCCCGCCCGCCCCACGTTCGGGGAGAAGCCCCACAGACCAGTCCTCCTTCCTCACACACCCGTCTTTCACACCACCCGCCCCAATCTCATCCCTCCATCGAGTTTGTAAATAAGTGCTCTGGAGATTTATTTTTATTCTCTTTTGTGTTTATTAAACTTTGAGCAATTTTTTCCCCCCACTTTCTGGTCTTCTGCCCAAACTCACTCTTTCTTTTTATGGCTGCTTCGGACCATGAGGTCAATTTTGTTTCTTCTTCTTCTAAGCAAATTGTCCAATGATCCTGTCCGAAGCTTTTGAGCTTTGAAGGGGCGTCTGCAAATATTTACAGGAGCAGCTTGATGGCTAAGTGCAGCTGTTAGGCTCGGCTCCCTATGCACTGGTGAACAGCCCTCCTCCCCTCCAGCTCTTAGAACCCGGTCTGGTCCCCTAGTTCTGTTTCAAGACCTGATGACACAGATCTGCATTCAGAGTTGGGGGTGGGGTTCTTACTTTAGAAGCAGAAGAAGTTCAGGCACCAGGGGAGAGAGGTCCCTGGAGCAGCCCCTACCAGCAACTCTGCTTTGGTTTCTAACCACAGCGAAGGGACCAGGTCAGGAGGAAGCCTCAGCCTCCCCCACGCCCCTGCTCCTGCACAGGAGGGCGGGAGAATCCTCGATAAAGACTGTTGATCAGAAAGAACTGAGGGCTGCTTGTTGCAGCTGTCCCCTGCTGTCATCTGCTATGGGTCACCAGCCCCCCACCTGGCTGAGGAGCTTAAGTGACTTGGCAAATGTTTCTGCATTTGGGGAAAAAAAAAAAAATCACAGCAAACTGCCCTGGCCTGTGCTATGACCCTCCCCTTACCTCATAAAAGCCTTTGGAGGCACGCTGTGGGGACAGCCCACAATGGCCCTTTGACACCCAGCGGACGGCTCGCTCCCCGGGCTCAGGGCGCCGAAGCGGCCAGGTGAGGATGTAATGGCTTGTGCAGCCCTGATCCACCCACTTCACTTGGAGGGATGGAGCTTTTTCCTCTGCCTTCTCCAAGAACTCACTTCCCCCACTGGAATGGGAATTCTCCCTGAAGTCCTCTGTAATTCCGATCCCAGCTCCTCTCCATGGCCAGGTGGTCAGGTACTTGGGCTTGACTTTGCCAACTTACCCACACTCACATCCTGGTTGGCTCCTGCTTCTCCATTTTTGACCCACTTTTTTCTTTTTTCTTTCTTTTTTTTTTTTTTTGTGGTTCAATCAAATCGATTTTCCTGCAACCATTTGGATCAGACCACCAGGCTGATTCCACACCTCCTCCCATGCTCTCTCTCTGTGGACCTGCCTCTCAGGGAAAATCTTACACATGGGAGATTCCAGAATAACATCAAGTGAGTAGTGTTTCCCTTGCCTCAACACTGGCCACACCTCCCTGCTAAATCAAATTTGGGGGAATGGACAAGGGGGGAGGATGAGGAAATCTAACTAGTTATCACTTTACAAAATAATAGTGAACAGAAAGCCTAACTACAGTACTTAATCACAAGCTACTTTTATAAGCATTGTACACTGACTTGTTATCTGTTTCAATAATTTAATAATAGCTTATTGTATATTATCTTCTTCCTAAGTGAACACCTTCAGGCCTGGAATCTTTAAGGATAGTTCTTTGGTTCTCCACAGCCCAGGGCCAGCTACATGCATGTGTGACCAGGCAGTTACACTGAGTCCCCATGCTCAGAAAAGTATCGTACTTGAATTTAATGGTGTACGGTCGTCATCTTGAGATCCTTAATAATTTCATCTTTCAATTGAGGCTGTAGAAGGGAAGTCTAATGGGACAAATGAGACGTGGGCAGGGGCATAAAGCCTTGGCTTGTGAGCTGTTCCATCTCTCATCACCTGCAAGCCTTCCTAAGATTGGTCCTCAGTCCCCTAGCCCTCACCCTCCGGGGTCCCCAGCCTCCCCTAGGAGAGTCAGGGCCAGGAACACACCACTGAACCGTTTCAGGGCAGAGGGCAGCTGTTTCTACTCGAGTCTCCCAGTATTGCAACACATTCAGAGGGCAACTCTTACCCACTCTTGACCTGGGTACCAAGCACACTGTAGAGTTTGCAATCCTATGGGTTGGAGGGGCAGTCCCATGGGATGGGAGATGCCAGGCTCAGCATGGCATCAGTCTGGTAACTAGAAGCAGGGGGCACAGTCCCAGGGTAGAGGGTGGGGCCCGGGGGGCTCTGGGAGTATCCCCGTACCCAAGGGAGCAAGACATCAGCGAGCACGCCGAAACACTGCAACAGGTCAAGAGAAAGGAGAGAGAAAGGGATCATGGAACCAAGGAAAAATATTTATATTTTAGGATCTTTGACAGTACTTGGAAAACATCCCACACAGTGAAATCTAAAGGATCTTAATGCCACATGGGACCTTCACGGCCATCTGAATTTTAACCCCAAATCATCCAGTGCTAGAAAATGGCAACAGAGACATTATTTGGCTTTTTGGAAACTGTTTCTCCATCTATGCAATGATTTAGATAATTCCCTATGTAATATGCATTGAATCATGTGGTCAGGATGCATAACTAAGCAGATGGAACATTGGAGCTCTGGTCTAGCACTAATTTCCCCTCAGAAAGGTTTCTTCCTGTCCCCCTTCCCATTCTGCAGCAAAGGACTACCAAGGGGTCCTCGGGCCTTGCTTGAATAGCCTCAAGGAGAGAAAATTCTCCTACCGCCTGACTAACTTAATTAGAAGAGGAGACGAGAAGGGGCAGAAGCAGCTAAGTGTATTGGGACAGTTTATAAACGACTCTATGAGTCAACCAAAGTTGCCTCAGCATCCCCACTAGCGGCCTTCAGTACTCTGCCTCCGAAAGGCGCCAAGAGAAATCTTTCTTCTCACCAGACTTCTCTGGGTCAAGCTATTCCACCCCCACTATGATGCTAACAGTAGGATTATTAAAAAAAAAAAAAAGGAGCAAAAAACAAAACCCAAGGAAAGCCTGACAACATCACCAGTATGTGATGAGCTCTGACAACATATGTGGATTGGGGGCCTGAAATAAATACCCTGAGAACGTGCAGAGCTCGGCCTTCAGAAAGGCAGTGCTCACTCCTCCATCCCTTGTCCCTTCTTTCCTACTAGGTTTGTCTTCTTGCCTGAGGCACTCACCATTCACCTGAACCTTCAATACAAGTTAGTTTCTCTTCTTGGCAAAAGGTTACATGGGCCTTACAAAGTAGTCCAAGCTCTCGGTGGTTAGTAAAGGTGTGGGCCCTCCATAGCAGGAGTTCCCAAAGTGTGGGTGTGCGGAAGCGGTGGTCTGCATTTCCTCGAACTCCTTGGGTAACTTGTACATTCCCTAAAGCTTAAGATCCAATGAAATAAAAGAAGAAAAGAAAGCCACAAAGAAAACAAAGGGAGCACTTATGAGAGACTTTTTTTTTTTTTAAAGCATTGGCTATCTTCTAACATATTACTAAACTTGAAAATACTAATTATTTGTTTATTCTTCTTTGTCTGTCTCCTGCTGCTAGAATATAAATTCCATGGAGAGATCTTTGTTTTGTTTCATGAAGCATCCAAAATATCTAGGACAGTACATAGAACATAGTAGTCATTCAGTAAATAGTTTTGAATGATTTTTTTTTTAAGATTTTATTTGTTTATTTGACAGAGAGAAACACAGCGAGAGAGGAACACAAGCAGGGGGAGCGAGAGAGGGAGAAGCAGGCTTCCCGCCGAGCAGGAAGCCCGATGTGGGACTCGATCCCGGCTCTCCGAGATCATGACCTGAGCCGAAGGCAGTCGCTTAACCAACTGAGCCACCCAGGCGCCCCTTGAATGATTTTTTTTAAAGATGAAAGAGTATCTAAACTTTTTTTTTAAGAAAGAAAGTAATTTATTGGGAGCATCTAAACTTTTTTTAAAAATATTTTATTTATTTATTTTACAGAGAGAAACACAGCTAGAGAGGGAACACAAATAGGAGGAGTGAGAGAGGGAGAAGCAGGCTTCCCACCGAGCAGGGAGCCCGATGTGGGGCTCGATCCCGGGACTCTGGGATTATGACCTGAGCCAAAAGCAGACACTTAACCAATTGAGCCACCCAGGCACCCCGGGAGAATCTAAACTTTTGATCAAGTATTACCCATAGAATAAAAGAATAGGGCAGCGAAAACATGAGACTCTGATAATGGAAAAATAGATCTCCCCCATGATCTGTACTAATTTTCTCCCTTGATTCCACATTTCAAACTAAAGAATTTTTAAAATCTGAATGCTTGAGTCCCAGTCCGAGAGGCTATTTAATTAATTGGACTGAGAGTGACTTTCTTAAGCTCCTCAGTGGATTTTCAAGCAGAGAATAGAGAACTCAATCCTTTAAAAAGGAACTGATAACACTTAATTTGAAGGAGACAATTCAGAGATACCAGACAGACTGCAGATATTCCGGGGTCTTGAATATGGGAAGTTCTTACTTTTCAAAAGGGCTGGAGCCCATATTTGGGCTCAACATATAAAAAAATCTTATAATAATTTAGAAGAGTTTTTAAAAATGCACTGTCTTTCAGGGTTGGGAGAGCTCACCTCAATGGAAGAACTCATGTATTTTCAAGATGAAAGATACAGTGGGGTGTCCTGAATCTGAGGGCTGGTCAAACTAGGCAGCCACCCAGCTCACTTGGGAGCTCCTCTTTCTCGTTCCGATGTTCTCCATTCATTAACCTCCAAAAAATGCTTTTCTTCCCTAAATCCCACATTAAATGACTGTCACTCACCACCTGCGTGGGAATTACCTGGGGGTGGAATGGGGGAGTTTATTGATATGCTTACCACCTGGCTCTATCCCAGACCTACTGGGTGAATTTCAGATGATTCTGTTTACACTCTCAGGTCTGATGGTGTCTGCCCTAGCCCATGGTCCAACCACAACAAGGCTGGCCAGTCTTCCCTTCCCATTACTCGGTGTCATGAACTAGCCAGGGATGAAAAAAATATGTCCATCCACCATCCGCACCCAAAAAGAATGGCTAGGTGTCACTGCAGCCGCAGAATTCTACTTCATGACCCCCTCCCATTTTATACTAGCTTCATATACTTCATTTCTAATCAGAGGGCGGTTTTCATCTCCATTTCACAGACAAAGAAATTAAGGGCAAGGAGAGGGAACGGGCTCTTGGCTAAGGTCAAGGCGAGTCTGGCCCTTCAATCAAAAGTTCTGGCTTTTTACTACGATGCCTGCCTTCTGCACAAAGGAGTTCCTTGAACAAGAAGGCATGAATATTACCCCAGGCAGAGACACTGACTCAGGCATCGGAGCACCGCCACAAACCCCAACAGGAAGAAGTGGCTCCTTCTCAACTAGGGATCGGCGGGACCTTGCCTTCAAGCTCAAGAGAGTTCAGTGCGTGATCAAGTATTTTCGCTGATAAATCTGGAGAGAATGACCCCGATCTGGAGATCTGTGGCTTGCTCAGTGTGAATGTTCCCCCATGAGACACACTTTGCCAGCATCAGTATGGTCCAGAACCCTACGGCCCCTCACACAGATGTACCTGGTGGCCCTTGTCCCCGTGGCATCCATGGGCTCCTACCCCACGCTCTTCTCTTTGCCCGCTCCAGAAATCACCACTTTCTGTGCAGTTCTGCAGTAACCGGCATGGGCTTCTGACATGCCTGATGAGTGTCACGGCCCCCTGTTCCTGCCATCCCCAGCTCTGAGAGACATAGTTCGGGGTTCATTAGACAGCTTCCAGAGTGCGGCGAGACAAGCAACCCACGGAATGGCTGGAGGGCAATAAACTAGCTTCTATTTGTGTGTGCAGAGACGGCCAGCGAGAAACCAAGACAATTGCGTTTTGGGGTTTTCTGAAATTTGTCTTGGCCCACGGGCTATGGGTTTTATTTCACTACCACATCCTGAACACGGCTGACATTCAAGTCACAGCAATTTAACCCAAAGTGACTGAGAAATAAACGGCACACCGGCAGTGGTCTCTGATGCTCTCTCTGGCCATCCCTCCTATTAAATGTAACAGGGCACCGAGCATCTGCTATTTAAAGGGGGGCGGGGGTGTCTCCAAGTCGGGGCCAGTGTCGAACTTGACGTGCTTTTGGCATCTGTGAGGCTAATTGCGTCCACATCAGCGTATGCACTTGGCCTTCCTCTCACTGCTATTTGAGACCGTGCGTATCGTCAGCAGGAGCGTCTGGGCCCCGTTCTGCACAGAGCAAATGCTCGAAAAGAACAGCGGGGCTGGCCCCTGGCAGTTGGCTTTCTTGAACTGTGACAGACATGGAGTTTCTAGTGTCTGCTCCCAAGTTTCCACTGGGCTCGTAAAACCCCACCCACATGGAAACACCTCTTCTGGTTCAATTCCTCTAATGTGTCTCCCTCATCTCGTTCAGGGCTAGGTTAGCGACGTGTGTGGAGTGTGCTGGGTTTTAGCAGCAAAATCCACGGTTGTGGAAAGGGGCAAGCCGAGATCTGCTGCTGAGAGGCCAGTGGTGGACTTAGAAAGGGTCACAGGCAATGAGGGCCATGAAGGCTCCCGGACCCTCCTCTCTGGGCAGGTGTCCCAAGATTGCAGCATCTCCCTTTCCAATAGCCTCCCAGCGACAGGGTCTTCTCCAGTTGGAACAGGCTGTTGAAGGCACTCTACTCTGTCACTGTCTCTTGCTTTAAAGCACATAAGCTCTCTTGCCTTGGGTTTCTCCTTCTCTCTCTCTTTCTCTCCCTCTCTCCTCTCTCCCCATTCTTACCTTCTCTCCTTCCTTTGCTCCATTTTCTCTCTCTGCTCTTGCTCTCTTCAATTTGTGCTTTAGTCTCTCTGTGATTCTAACAGAGCAAAATAGTCATGATTCGGGTCCACTAATGGCATTTAGAGAGGTCAACGGCTCTACAACATAGTTATCCATACAACTGCTCTAGAATTCAGCAATGGTTTCCAACGAGGTCAGTAGGGGAAAAAAAGGCAACATTCATTGACTTCACTGACAAGTTAAACTTGGAAATTTAGGATGTCATCCTTAATCTCTTAATGGACTAGAAGCACATTTCATTTTTAATCTCTTTTTACAGATTGAGAAAATGAGTAAAATCATCCCAGGATCGCACCAAACATTGGCAAAACAGGCTTCAAACACCCAATCTGAGACCTTCTTGCTCATCCCTGCAAAGAGAGCCTTCTTATCCCCAAACTTCAACAATCCCCCTTTCCAGAAATGACTGCAGTTTCCCTGCAGCTCTAGAATGATTAGTGTGGATTTTCGACATGCTTAATGGGCATAATGGCTCTTTACCAGGCTGAAAATCTTCCTCTAATCTTTCTGAAATTATGGCAATGATGCATATAATGGCCAATGCGTGTCTGATACTGTGAGCTTTTCCCTGTTTGCTGTAAGCCTCTTGCTTGTGGCCTCACTTTGTCAGGCAATTGCCTCATTACTTGGAGGACTGTGCTGATCTGTCCCTGCTCAGCCCTGAAGCTAAGCTAATAAGCAGCAAGGCACACCCTACAATCTATCTATTTACCAACTTAACCAAGTGGCAGGGGCCATTGTTATGAATGTATTAAATTCATGACTTGCGAGTGAGTAAAGATGAAGAGGAATAGATGGTCCAGATTATCCAGTTTGAGAGAAAGAAAGCAAATATAGCCCACATTCCATCTCTCTGAAAGTCTGTGTTGCACTTAAAATTGAGAGCACATCAAGGCATTGCTTTGGCACCTACCAGGTGCTCTCTCAAGGTCATTGGCATCTAATTCCTCTTACTGCAGTTTTCTCTACAAGAGAAGACCTAGTTGCTCTCCCAGAACACCTCAGTGGCAGAGAACTCAAAATTCAGGTAGCTGGCCTCCTACCATGTCTGACAGCTCAGACTGCACAAAATCTCTTCCCTATATGCTTCACTGAGACTGGCCTGCTTGCAGCCCTTCCCACTGGGTCTAGTTTTTTATTTACTCTACTTATGCTTGACCCTGCTCAGAAACTTGGAAACCAGTTCTTATGTCTCCCACCCCTATTTCTTTCCTAAGCAAACATCCTTACTTCTTTTCATTATTTTTCGTGAAAGCCTTTTACTTCCACGTTATCCTCTTTGCTCCCATCTTAAAATCAGACCCTCAAGTCTGAACGTAATTCTCAAAGCAGAAGAGAGTAGCACTATCACCTATCTTTCCTGCGGGACTTACATTTTCATTAATGCATCCCAACAGTACGTCATTTTCCCTCTCTCTTTTTTTTCACCTTTGCACTCTTATTTTCTATGTCTTTTGCAAAATACACTCCAAGTCTGAGGTCTTTTCCATACAAACTATTTTACAGATGTCACTCTCTTATGTCTCATACCCCAAGGCTTCTGGGGGGTGCAGATTTTACAGTGATCAACCCCTATTCAAATACCTCTACCTATTTGACCACATTCCTCATTTCAGATACGCTGAGGTGGATATGCAATCTGATTTGGTAAGCATGGGCATTCGTTTGTTAAATGACATCGCAGAGGCAGAATCTGAAAATCAGAAAGCCGCTTAGAACATACTTCCCTCAATCCCCTAGATCATGAACCAAGTTTCTAAATTTTGCTTGGGTGGATACAGACCTGAATCCATGCTACAGCTTCTCCCTCTGAACTGTTTCCACTCGATAGGCACCCCCATGGGCCGCTCATCTCCATGGGGACAGCCAAGTCCAAGGGAAGGTGCCCCTAGTTACACACTGGTACTTTTTAAAGCAAATCAGCAGACCAGCTGTATCCTACTGCCAGTCATCAAGGAAAATGACCAACAGGACAGGCTGAGGAAGGTTCTAGAACCCACCTCACCCCAGAATGCCTGTCTTCTACGAATCAACACCCTGAAGGTTAGTTTCCAGATACACTTCAAAAAATTTGAATGGAAGGCCTGAATTGTTCTTTGCGCAGAAACAAGTCCTGAATCTCAAACATAAAGATGGTAGGGAGTAAAAATTGCTTGGAAGGCATTTTTAATTAGCAGATAATCTTATTAGCAATGCGGTAGATGGTCCTTCAGTACCTCGCAAAGAATATTCGAGTTTCAAAGGGTGGTGCTTTCCTGGGGTTGGTAGATGTATTCAGTAAGGGTGTGTGCTCTTCCCCCATCCTGTTTGTACTGGCAACACAGCTATGGGCAATTAAGATATGGGACTATACAGGAATTATAGGAATCCAGATTAACCGTAGCGTGAACATGTTCTGGAATGGAGCCGCGGGTGTTTTGCTTGTTTTAAGAAACCAGGTTCATTTGCGTGCTAAGCAACTTTCATTCAAGGTGGGGCCACCATTGTGAGAGGAGAAAAAACAATCTTTAAAGAATCATCATGGCAGAACCAGACCACAGCTGAGTCCTTTAAAATGTTCAAATATGGTTAGTTTTATTTAAGTATCTGAGAGCAAGCCCCACGGTGTAGCGTCAATCTCATGAGTTGAGTGGCTATAAAATGTGTGAAATGGCATCTGCTCTTAGGGACAACTGGGATAGAAAATTGATGAGACAACAGCAGCCAGACATCCAAAGAGTTAGTCCAACCTGTCCCCCTTTCCCGTGTACCCCCACAAAGACCGAAGGTGCTGAGATTTTGAGGACAGAGAATTCTTAAGAAAAAAAGAGTTTCTCCTCTTTGGGAAAGTGTAAGCTCTGTCTTACAGCTCTCACTAATGTTTTCTCAGACACCCCCAGAAGTCTTTCGGACAAGGGGTCAAAACTCAGGTGGTTTCTAAAGCTTTGTCCTCAGAAGCTCTACTTTCTCATGGCCAGTGAGCAGGTGACACAGGACAGACCCTTTTTACTTAGTCCCAGGCAGTGGCTCTCCTCCACTTCCTCAAAAGCATTTCCTAAGGCCCCTTTAAAGAAGAGCTCTTTGATGAAAGCCAGTGCTTCTTAAATGTGTTAGGATAAAAGCGAACAGAAGTCCCAGAGAACCTCAGTGGTATCTACCCAGGTACGAAAGCAGAATAAAATAAGCAGCAGGCGAAGGTAGAGAGATGGGCATTTCTACAAAGGCAGCAGAGGGTTATATGCATACACCTTAGCGTACCTTAAAATCAGTGGAATTACTTTTGCCAGGTTACAGTCACTGAGTTATGCCTTCTTAGATGTCTATTTCTTGCCATTTTGCATTGATGTCATTAGACTGTTTTTTTTTTTTCAAATTGATATATAATGGACACATAATATTCTACTCATTTCAGGTGTTTCATTAGGCCATTTTAAACAGTTAGACAAAAGGTCTGAAAGTCTTCCCCGTGTCAGAAAAGTGAGAAAACCGTCACTTCCGTAATCTCATCTGAATACATTAATTTAGCTTTTGTGTATACAAATGAATGAAAGGTCACCAGTGAAGAAATACACATTGTGCAGCAGAGAACTCACGGGATACTGGCTTGAGTGCAGTCACGGCTGGACGAGTTTGGACAAGGGAAACTTGGTAATTCTTTTCAAGGGCTCTTAAACACCTTGAGAATTCTCTTTAACAGGGAGTGAGCTGTGTCTTTGCATCTCTGTAGCCCTACATCAGAGATCCCGGAGAGCCAGCAAAAACTCTGCAGATGTCTGTCTCTCCAAGGAGCTCACTGATGAGTTCCTTTTTAGACCTTCCTGACCAGGACCCACACGGGACCAGTCCTGGGAGCACCAGCGTGCATACTAGTACTGGGAACATAGACACTGGGAGGATGGGCACAGGGAGGATGGGCACTGGGAACACTGGTTCTATATTGGGGAAGGGGCCTTTGTAATTTTCACAAGCACAGGGGCTCAATCTTTTGCCTTCCCACTCCTATGTCAGCCCTAGACCCAGGACGGGGCCACCTAGCATGTAATAGTTGCTCAGTATCACAAAGCAGAAGGAGTGCATTCTTTTCTCAAAAAGCTAAGTCATGTGATGACAATAAATGCTAACCACAACTGCACAGGACTTGGTGTTTCACAATACACTTTCACATCTATTACTTCATGGGAGCCGAATAACCTACAAACAAGCATTATCTCTATCATAGTGTTGAAGAACCCACAATGGAGAGGTTGAATGGTTTTATTTAAAGGGTTCTCTGGGCTTCCTAGTGCTAATCTCATGCTCATCTCCTGACACCAGGCCCAGGAACTGTGTCCCCTGTCCAATCCAATGTAAAGCAGCCACGGCTACTAAGGAGAAGGGACAGCAGGCTGAGAAGACTGATTTTGAGACCTCCAGGATCTTCCCACTTGAAGAGATACAGCAACATGGAAATAAACACGCTGTCCTTCCAGCTGCTCTGATGTCCGGTGCGAGGGTTTCTCTTCATTGTTATTGGGAATAGCTATTTCTAGTGCCAAGGCAAAAACCCCTTCCCCTAAGAACACAGCAGGCTAAAGGTGACAGTGCAGAGTTGGCCAAGATGGAGAAGGGATTGATGGCCACTTCAGGCAGCCACCTCAGGGACCATGATCTACCATGACCTCTGTGACTGGTACTTTAGGAATGACCTAGAAATGAGAGAGAAGCGGGGAGAGAGCCAAGTTCCCCAGTTCAGTGGGAGATGTACAATGTCTTTAGAACCCTCTGATTTTTTCCACGGCAGGGAGAGCTGCCTCAGTGAGTGTAACAAAGACGCAGAGGCGCTCTTTGACCTTCAGCCTCAAGGACAAAATCATTTTTGCAGTGTTCAAAGACAGTCCACAATGGCCTTTAAATTTTCCCTCTGGATATGGAGAACCAGCTGTAGCTGGGGCCTCTCTTCCCCCCAAGACGGCCTCACCCAGGATATTCTGTTCAGATAGGCAATCGGAGCAACCCAAACACAGATGGACTCTTATAAACTCCAGCTGATCCCTTTGTTTTTTTTTTTTTTGAAACCAACTGACCATACATTATGCTTTTATCATAGGAAGGAAGCTGGGGCGGTGAGAGGGGGAGCCCTTCAAAGAGGCAAACATGACTTCTCTAGAGCTCTACTAGAACTATACCCGTGTCTGATCCCACAGCCACTGTTCTCTGGGAACCATAGTCTCTAACCTTGAGGGAGGCACAAAGGCATGGTTCTTCTCTCAGGGGGCCTTGCAGGCTCCATCCCTTCTAGGAAGAGTCGCAGTGATCAGACAGAGAGACGTGAACTTCATGGCATGTTTGGCACCATTAAATATCAGGGAGAAGGATGCCAGAACTCTGAAAGCACTTCAGAAAGAGAGAGAGACGGCCAGCACAGAGTCAGTGCTACTCTCCCAGCCTTCACACCACGTCTTCTCAGAAGTCCAGTGAGGGGGTCAAGGGAAGTGAAGAGTTCAAGTGGGAATGGGGTCTCGGGCCGTGGCCATTCAGGCCGTGAAGGGGTTTAAGGAGGACAGTGTGGGAGAAGCTTTTCAGACGTGAGCCTGAAGAGGGCGGACGGAACTGAGGCCCTGCAGACATCAACACTGGGGCACCTCAGCGAACTCTCCAGGCCTCGGTTCCCTCACGGGGAAGACAGCGCTGGGCTCAGACTCCACATGTCCATCCTGGGCTGAGAGAGCCCCCGGGTCCCGCTGCAGCCCGGGGATTTGGGTTAGAAAGCACGGACTCTGCTAGAGCTTTGCATGCCTTTTCTAGCAGGTTAGGCGCCATGGGGCTAAGCAAGCCCACTTCCATTCTTTTTTTTTTTTTAATTTACTACTTTTTAAAGTTTTTTATATAAGTTCAATTTAGTTTACATCTAATGTCTTATTAGTCTCAGGGGTAGAACTTAGTGATTCCTCAGTTGCATATAACACGTAGGGCTCATTAGGTCAAGTGCTCTCCTTAATGCCCATCCCCCAGCTACCCCCACCCCTCACCCCTGCTCCCCTCCAGCAACCCTCAGTTTGCTCCCACCGCCGAGCCTCTCATGCTTTGTCTCTCTCTCTGATTTTATCTTCTTTTACTTTTCCTTTCCTTCCCCTCTGCCCACTTCTGTTCTTAACCATCCTCTCCCGTCTCTTAACCTCCAACCAGTGAAGTCTCCACAACTGCTTTCTGTCACCTCAGAGAAACAACTTCATAACATGTCTTGCTTTGTAGGCTGTGACCCCAACCTACCTGTCCAGCTTCATGGGCACTTGGTCATCCCCCCCCCCCTTCTGCTCCTGCCACAGGGGACCCTGCGCTAAGGGCACCGTGTCATTTGCAGACTTGCCAGGCACCGACACACCACCACACCCACGCGCCTGCCACATCCAGCAAACTTCCACTCATCCTGGGAAGTCCAGCCTCAGTGTCTCCTCTTTGCAGAAGAATTCCCAGCTCTCCCAGAGCAGAACCAGTCTCCCTCCTTTGCGCCCCAGTGGCACTTTGTAATATATATGTATTACAGTGACCTCTCAACATGTTTACCTGACGGACGTGGGCAGCACGAGAGCAACCTCAGACTCATTCCTATGTTTAAAATGTGATAATGCTGGGGTGCCAGGGGGGTTCACTCGGCTTAGTGTCTGCCTTCAGCTCAGGTCATGGTCTCAGGGTCCCGGGATCAGCCTCAAGTCAGGCTCCCTGCTCAGTGGGGAGTCTGCTTCTCCTTCTCCCTCTGCCTCTCCCCACCGCTCATGCACTGTCTCTCTTTCTCTCAATAAATGAAAATAAAATCTTTCTAAAAAATTAAAAAAATGAAATGTGATAATGCCAACACTCGCCTCTAAGAATCGCTATTAAGTGTTAGATACAATAATGAATATGAACACAATGAGTACTCTGTAAGTGTAAAGCTTTATTATAAATGGCTGCTGGGAGCAGAAGGGGGAAAGATGCACCGAGTAAGACTCTTCTACCCACCAACAAAGAAGAGGTCATATGACAAAACTGCAGGGCGCCTGAAACCCTGGGGATGAGAGCCACCCTTTCCTCTGCTTACAGACACACACACACACACACACACACACACACACACACAGCATAGTCCTTGGAACTGCCACTCCTACTTCATTTTCAACCACTAGACTCTGAAACCGGTGAGCACACATGAGCCCAATTGAGTAGGACATGTCTTAGAAAACCAGTCTTGGATCTACCTGATTTGTGATGCACTGTGTTACTCACATATAAATAGGATGCAAAAACAGAACTTGAGTGAATTTATTATTAAAAGTACCCACATTCATATACAACCCACAACGCATTTTTTGAACATAATCTCATTTTTAATCCCAGTGGCATCTCACAGAAGTGCTGTCTTACAGACAGTGTCTACCCTGGGCTACATCAGTGCCCCCCCTTACAGCGCCCAGGGGAGACATGAAAGGAGACATGGTAGACACTGTGCCAAAGCTTATCAAACAAGTCTGGTTCGAGCAGTTTGAATCTTCAATTTTCCTAAAGAGGACTGAGGAGGAAGGAGTCAGACACACCAAAAGTTCAGAGACTAAACTTATAAAAAGCCTCATTTAGGTTTTGAAGGAGTTGCAACGAGGTCTGAGCTACAGCTCCTTCCCCCCAGCCGATGACACGTTTGGTGTGTAATTTGCTAGCCCATCATCCAGCACCATCCCGTGCACTTCACTGGGGAGGCTTTGATCTTACTCTTGACATGTGGTTTTATTAAAACCCTTCAGTAAAAACTCCCAAATCTTATGAGTGAGGGGATGGATGGTCTATGCCAAGGACTATCACTTCTTTTTTTTTTTTTTTTTTTTTTTGTTAAGGACTATCACTTCTTAATATGAATTTCCATTTGTCCCTGAGGCTGTGTTGCCTTGGGGAAGACCCCATAACCTCTCTGTGCCTTGTCAACTCATGACTGTTTCATGGGGCCCTGATCTGGTTCAAACACGATGATGTTTGTGAAAGTGTTTCATTCAGTGCAAAGCGATAAACAAGCATAAGGAGGCACAGCTGGATTTAAATTTATTCCCAGCTGTCCTTGAAGAAAAACAGTCCATCCACATACCCCAGGAAGTCATTCAGAGATAATGAGCATTTGCTTACATTACCTTATCTAATCCCCTGGAGATAACTTTTGAGGTAGATCCCTCACTTTGTGGAAGAGGATCCAGAGAGCACTAATACACCCCGTTCAAACCCAAACCCTGACTCCTGACAGCCCCTCTGCTGGCTCGGCTCACCACATCACCTCAAACTTGGGAAGGGTTCATGCAGATTTCACAGCAGAGAGCTCAGACCATTGCCGGGATGATTATCCACGATCCCTGAGACCTGAGTCCCATGAACGAGATTTGCTCGGGCCTCGGCTTACCTCTGGGCAGCCCCACACACCTGCAGCCAACCCTTGTTTGTTCTCCCAGTTTCACTGAGTGGCCTCACGGGTCACCCTCGCAGGTCACAGGTCAATGTAACCATCATTCTCAATGGATTTGAATTTTTTCCTTCTGTTCCTTTTTGACCAGAGCCTATATGTGAATGGACTATCCATGACCCCTGAGCTTACAGAGGAAGAAGGTGAAGCAAACACATGGTAAATCCACTGCCTGGAAAGTCAGCCTCTCAATATGGAAGGCACCAATAATAATACCAGCAGCTAAGAACCTTCCCTCATTCTCTCTAAGCCTCATGAGGTATCTACGAGATCGATCCTATTTTAATCCCATTTTGCAAATGAGGAGACTAAGGCTTAGGCAGATTACATACTGAATCAGTGGTGACACAGGTAATCAGGCGCAGAACCAGCAGAGAACGTCTTACAATGGACCGTGTGTAGCACATCACTTCAGAACGCAACATCAGCCCACGTGACAAGCAACACACACAACCCTGTTCATAGCGCGTGACGGAGAATCTAACATGCTTGCTTTTCTGGCCTTTTCAAATATCCTGCGTACCTGCAATGCTTTTCCATCTGGGGTTATTCTGATTCTGTTTAACACACACAGCAACGCTGATTATCTACTTAAGAAAGGTTGTTGGGGCGCCTGGGTGGCTCAGTCGTTAAGTCTCTGCCTTTAGCTCAAGTCATGATCCTGGAGTTCCCGGATCGAGCCCCACATCGGGCTTCCTGCTCAGTGGGAAGCCTGCTTCTCCCTCTCACTCCCCCTGCTTGTGTTCCCTCTCTAGCTGTGTTTCTGTCAAATAAATAAAATCTTTTTTAAAAAGAAGAAAGGCTGTAATTGAATCCAAAAGATTATAAACGAATGGATGACAAGATATAGTCATTAAAAATAAGAGACGTTCCCAATGATATTTAATCCCTTTTTTTTTCTTTCTTTCTTTTTTAAAATGAATTAACATGTCTAGAAGCGGGGTGGGGGAGATCCCCGTGAATTGCTTTGTAATTATTTAAATAAACTTTCTCTAGATGTCTCATCTCTACAGAACTGTCACACCACCGAATCTGCCTCATGTGACAAAAACTCTGTATGCCAAAATGAGGGAAAGTGTGGAGGGAGGCATTCTCGGTCATTCACAATGTTCGGGAGGCTCCAGAATGTGGTACTTTCACGTCAGTATGTGTTGACTCTCTACCTTTTTAGGTGGGGAAATCCAAAGGCAACATGTCTTACTTGAAAATGCCTTTCATGGAAAGTTCTTCAGAAGCTTGTGGTTAATTTTGTTGCAATTTCTAACTCCTTGAAATCTGACTCATGGAACAGATCAACAAATTTTGTGAGGTTCTGACATGTAGTTTTGTTAAAATTCTTCAGTCAAGAAACTCCCAAACATCCCAGTTAAAGGGATGAGCGCTTTATGCAAGGAACTCCAGAGCTGCCCAGGAAGCCAGCAGGAGCCCATTGACTCCCCTTCCCGCAAGCCACCTGCTTTCCCATCAAAAAGAAAAGGGCATCTCCGAAGGACAAAATTAACACTCCTGTTAGTGCATTTCAAAATGTTCTTGTGTTTCCCTTCATGTAGATTAATGTTTACAATAGATGATTCGTTTTTCAAAAAGACACATGCTTTCCAGCTTTGCATTTTGGAACTGCCTAAAGATCACTTACAACTCCCAAGAGGATTATACATTGAAAAAACAGGGATTTCATATTCTGTCTGAACCTGGGTTCGTTTGTGCGCATGGTGTTCCAATTAAACCTCTGTTTACACCATAAATCCGGTTCTGCAGCTCTCCTATGATATCCAAGGGCAGAACCCAAAAGTTTAAGACTCTGTCACGGTCCTCCTGGTTGAGACTTGCCTTTCCTTTTGCTTTTCATTCTTCCCTGTCACTCTTCCTTATCATGTAATGTTTCTTTTAAAAACCCCATTATTGGGTGGCTCAGTGGTTAAGCCTCTGCCTTCGGCTTAGGTCATGATCCTAGAGTCCCAGGATCGAGCCCTGCCCTGGGCTCCCTGCTCGGCAGGAAGCCTGCTTCTCCATCTCTCGCTCCCCCTGCTTGTATTCCCTCTCTGGCTCTGTCAAATAAATAAATACAATCTAAATAAATAAAAATAGAACTCCATAATCTCCAAGAAGACTTAAAAAGCAATTTATAGTAGGTTTGTGTCACAGAACCACCTCCTCAGCCCCATAAACATTTTTCTTCAAAAACTGAGTGAGGGACCAAAAGAGAAACAGCACATCATACCTGCACACACCTCCAGCGCTTGGAAAGGGATGCCCACAACCATACGAGATCACCGGGGGGGGCAGGGGTAGCCTCTGCAAGTGGTCTCAGCCCGGTCTGGAGAGCAGGGCTTGGTAACTCTCGTCCTTGCTACCCTAATCCTGACTCCTTTACCTCTGGCTGTCTCACTACAGACAGGTCCCCCTACCCTCTTCTGCTTTTAGGTATCAAATGATGGATTTACTTTCATGGATGTATGTATGATGGATGTGCAGAGGACACCATGATACGGGAAGCCAGTAAAGGGGAAAAAAAAATAATAAAACCTGAATTTCCATGGAGAAAACAACCCAACTACCTACTTGATTTGTAGGTGTTTCCAGCCAGTCCTCATAGGAGTCTCGCCACAGCAAAGCACCTCGAGGATTTGGTGCCCCTTCTTAAATCTCAGAGTTTGTCTCAGGGCACCATTTCTCTGTGCTGGGGATAACCATTCTTCCAAGGACAACACTCAGCGGAGAACTTTAGTTCAGACCTTTGCTTTTACAATTTTCCGTCTTCAGTTAAAAATCCTTCTTTCTGAGTGAGATTCAACCAAAGCATAATCCCCCAAAGTGACAGGCGCGGTGGCAGAAGGAAGGCTCTTTTGCAAGGGGCCTCGAGGCAAGAGGGCTCTTCTGTTTCGATTTCCAGCCTCTTTGGGAGACTGCCCTGAGAACTTCTGCCTGTGTGTGTAGAGGGGCTATTCCCAGTGGGATGGCTTAATTTACACACAAACACTGACCGCCAGCGTCCCCTGCCAAATAACAGCTCTGTTGGGGGCTCTAATGGAAGCCCCCATCTGGTAGAGTCAGCTTTCTGCATCTCCTCTTACTGACCTTGGAGATCTTGTCACCATTTACGCACCAGACAAGTGGTAAGGAGACGAAAGCACAAGACATTATCCATGTACTTCCCTGGCAACTGTTGCTTCTTCAATCTGAGAGTAATGGTACCCGGCTCCAGCCCACAACTCCCCACTGGCACGTACACACACACACACACACACACACACACACACACACACACACTACGGGTGGTCTGGAGCTCTGCATCAAGCCCCTTCTCTTTCAGGAACAACCCAGAGAGCTGTGCTGGCCCAGAGCTCTAGGGTCTGCTTTGGTTCGTAATCTTGGCCCCGGGAGCCGAACGAGGACTTCTGCTTTAACACAGAGCGATGTCAGGGTTGAGATTCAGGGGGCCCAGGGGTGACTCCTGGCTCTGCCCCTGGAAAGCCCCCCTCGGGAAAAGCTCTTCACCTGGTTAGGCCTCAGTTTCCTCGTTTGTAAAACGGGACTGGCACCCACAGGGCTGGGCACTTGCACGGGTCAGAGGATGTGAGAGCCAACAGAGGAGATGGGGAGCACTCCGGCTGTTGGACCTCGCTCGGCAGCTGCCCTCCCTCGCTCTAGCCCGGCCTCACTCCAGTAAAATTCCAGACAGACCTTGGAACAGAACCCGGGGACTCCACTTCATCCTTGAAGCCACACTTTGCCCATCTGTAAAATGGAGATGACCCAGCGTCCCCCTCAGAGAGCCTTGAGGGGAACAGAGAGTGGCGAACGCGGGAGCATGGGCTGAGCACCCCCACAGGGCGGCCACCCCTACTTCCTCCCGGATCCTGAGTTGCCAGCTAAAGGGCTGTTTCTGGCAAATGTTCGTTCACCTTCCGAGCTACCTACTCACTCAGAGGTTCCTCTGAACACTGAGCTCCCTTCCCCCCGGCCCGCCCCACACTGCTCAGCTCTGCTCTTCATCTCCAGATGAAGCAAAAATCTGGTAAATATCACACTTGCAAGGTAACAGGTCCGGAATGCTTGGCATCTCAGGCGGAAAGCAATCGCTTCTTGGCACCCAGACACATACACGCTGCAGCCCAGGGCCAAACTACATTTGGCTGCTTTGTGCAATTCAAATAAAGATATTAAAAAATCCTCCAAGTCTATAAACATTTGTACTGTTTGCTAATCAAAGGGGCTCTTTTTTTTTTTTAAGCCATCTGAAGAGAACTAGGGATGCTGACGGCTCTTTTTTTTCTGTTTAGAACGTAAGGAGCATGGCATATCCGTGCCCCATGTAGGTTTCTCATCTACGTAAATGATTTATATACTTCAGGCCAGGTGGACTCTCCTTGCAGAGTGGACTGCCTTTCCCCAAACGAACAGACATAAGCGATTCTCATTCCGGATTCCGGGGTTTGTGTCGGTCATGATGGTACACGGGACGGGTGACTGACCCGAGCTTCCGGTGAAGGGGGTGATGGTTGTGGTGGCCGTGTGTCCCGGCTCTACCTCTTAATAGTGATGGGTCTTGGGAAAGCTATTTAATCTCTCTCTGTGCCTTGACTCCCTCATATGTGCAATAACAACAATAGTAACACCTATTATTACTGCCAAGATTCAATGAACCAATATCTCTGAAATGCTTAGAAAAGTCTCTGGAGTCTAAGAAGCAATACACAAGTATAAGTAATAAATACCATTATTATTATGGACCACATACCAAGTGTAAATAAAAGACAGTTGATAAAGGTCCTTAGCAAAGGGTAACTTGTTCCTTTGGTAGAAGAAGCTAAATGCAAATGGACTTACTCAGGCCCACCTTTCTCCCTGAACTCACAGCAAGGAGAGAGGAACGTGGTAAAATTAGATTATCTCGCAGGCAGTGATTTCAATGTGGACATCACCAAATCCGATGTCAGACTGAACTTCTTTTCGTTGTAAGAACAGAAAAAAAATGCCATTTTCATTTGGCTTCCTCTTGTCTTCCAGAGAGCTAACCTCAGACCTTTCAATGAAACCCCCTCCCAGAGGCGACCTCGAGAAAGCATAGGAGAGCAGACTTTGAGAGATAGGTAAGAACAAAGAAAGGGGTCATATTTTCCTAAGAATCAAGGAAATGCAGCACACTCGCTTCGTCTGCTTTTACTATTAAAGGTAATAGTGAGGCCGGACTTCCCCTGTGGGCAACAGGAGGTCATGTTTCAAGGACAGCGGGATGACAGCTAGAGCAGGCTGCAGGCCCTGGAGGGTGCTGCTTCAGCCGGTGATAGCCGCAGGCCCAGACAGCAAGCAAGTGAGGGCTACCTGGAGCCCTTTCTACACTGTTTCTCTCTCATCACCCCCCCCAACGCCCCCAACGCCCCCCATCCCCGCCCCCGGCCCCCTCCACCTCCTGGTGCATTCACAACTCTGGCTGTTCCCTCAGGTCCCTCCTGTGTCAGAATAAAAAGGAGAAAGCACTACAGCATACACAAAGAATGAGAACTAAGGAGATGGTGGCTAACAGTGGGGGGCGGGCGACATTTCAGGATTCCCTTTATGGAAGGTACAGGAAGAAGCCAGTCATAGCAGTGAAAGAGTCGGAAAGGATTTTTATAAAGACTCTCTGGGGTCTCAGACTGCATCCGTTGGAGGCATCTTGTGTTCCCAGGACCGGGGGCAGAATTTCTCCCCAGCCACCGCCACTCACGGTACAGAAGAGGACTGGGGTGCATCCCCGGGGGTCAGCAGGGCCAAGCTATGCCACAAAGGGGCCAAAAGCAACTTCTGTTCTCTGTACTTGAAAAGCCTAAATCTCTCTCAATATAAAGTGTATGAGGGGGAGGAGCACTGACTGAATGAATCACAGTGCTGATTTGGGGGTGGGGTTGGTGGGGAGGGATGCCCTTGCGGTTAACCACATTTTACTGGGGTTTTTATTGATTGCAGTTGTATTGAAAGAGACATGACTCAGACATACCGTATCCCCAGCCACGTAGAGCACTGGGCTCTAATGGAATTTCAGTGTAGGAGAATGTCACGAATTGTACGATGCAACGTGAAAAGCTTTGCTATCAACATAGACTCCATTTGCCTCGTCCTTCAGCAGCTCAAGAGCAGGCTGACTTTTCTATTTCCCTTTGCCCTGGAAGAGTGTGGTCATCACTGCTGAGGTACAGCCACCGCTCTGTGTGCATCGTGGAGCGCTTCCCTTTAGGCTAGGATTCCTTAACCAGCCGCCTTGCCTTGGTGCTCCCATCGTCTTTGCTTGTGAATATCATTTGGTGATTTTCTAGGATTCTCCTTTGTACAGGGTCATTCGTTTATAAATTTGCTTCCACAAGTAGGCTGTAAGCTACTTATACGCATTATATAATCATAACAATAAAACAATTACAACAAAGCATGGCTTGTTTTGGATGGGCGCGGCATCTGTACTGTCCCCACCAGGAGTACCCCACTTGGACGGAAAATAAAAACCTGAGGCTTAAAGAGGGAACACGGCCAATCACACATATGGAACTAGAAATCACACCACTTCGACGGTACCTGGGTTATGTGGTCCCAGAGCCTTTCTCTGGGCTGTCCACACCGCCTCTTCCAGAAGGGACCCATCTCCACTTATCTCTCTTCTCATCCACGCCCGGGAGGCAATATATGCTCAGTAAATATTTACTGAATTAAACGGAATAAAATAGAATTTTCCACCTCAGTATTTTCAGGGATGAGCCAGGCAGGGATTTGAGAGACATAACATGGGAGCCAGAGGGACCCACTTAGTTGTAGCAATGATTACCAACACATACAGTCCTTTAAGGCCAATTCTGAGAGTTTCAAGCCCTCCAGGGAAGACAAAGAATATCATTCTACCTTACACGCTTCCATCGATTTTTAAACAATATCTCCGATATTATTACCTCTTACAAAAATGAGTAGTACTTTTAAATTGTTTTACTAGGTTTTAAAAATATATATATCACTTGCCTTTCTCAATGTATGGAAATTTGATATTTAAAAACATGGGCCAGAATTTGTGGTTTCCTTGCAATTATCCGTATACAAAAGATAGAAAGTTAAAAACTTCACCGATTACCCTGAAATGAATGGATGGATGGATCTATGGATGGATGGATGGATGGATGGATCGGATGGATGATGGTTTATTTAGACCCTACCATGTGCCAGGCATTTGTACGCATTAATTTCTTTTTTGGAAAGAACCATTAGCAGATTTTAAATTACTGCTCATTTTTGTCTTAAAGATTGTATTTACTTACTTGAAAGAGAGCAATAAAATGTGAGAAGGAGCAAGAGGGAGGTGTGGGGGAGGTGCAGAGGGAGAGGGAGAAGCAGACTCCCCGCTGAGCAAGGAGTGGGGGGCTCCATGACCTGAGAGGAAGGCAATGCTGAACCAACTGAGCCACCCAGGTGCCCCTGATTCTCATTTTAGAGACGAGAAAGATGAGGTTCAAGGGAGGTGGCTGACTTGCCCTGTTTCACAGTCAGGATTTTATCCGGGGCTCCTCTAGGCACAGGCTGTATTTTCTTTCTATTCCATCATAGACTGAGTGTCACACTCCAGAGTCATCTCTGGCTCATGTGTGAGTCACTTTCTTGGCTTAATCAACCGTAGGTTAGGATCAAAACACCAAAGACTGACATCTTCACAACTTTAAAGGAGGGGACCACCGTCTATTATAACAAAGCAAAAGAAGCAGAAAGGCCGTTATATGAACCCGTCCGTCTCGACACATGGCTAAACAGGGGGTCTCTCCAGGGCTAGACTTGAATTTCCTCCGTTCAGCCTGTTGGATATTTAGAGAAAGGAGAAAGAAAGAAAGAAAGAAAGAAAGAAAGAAAGAAAGAAAGAAAGAAAGAAAG
>PITA01018210.1:17971-41278 GCA_004023965.1 Spilogale gracilis | reverse complement strand
TTTTTTTTTTTTTTTTTTAAAGATTTTATTTATTTGACAGAGAGAAACACAGCGAGAGAGGGAACACAAGCAGGGGGAGTGAGAGAGGGAGAAGCAGGCTTCCTGCCGAGCAGGGAGCCCGATGTGGGACTCGATCCCGGGTCTCCGGGATCATGACCTGAGCCGAAGGCAGTGGCTTAACCAACTGAGCCACCCAGGCACCCCAGGAGCATCTTTTTAAAAGAGAGAGAAGAAGAAGAAGAGCGCTTCCTTCTTTAGGTTATAAGAAGAAATAAGTGAGTAAATAAATATAAAACACTTAAAACAGTATCTGGCATGTTGTAACCATCAAATATGTAGCCTTTCTTTTTAGTAAGTGGTGGGCCAAGGGTTGCATTTTCAAGGATTTTCAGGATTTTCAAGAGGCAACAGCCTTAGGAGGGATGAAGTAGCCACTGATGATATCTTTTTCTTTCTTTTTTTTCTTTAGTTCAAAATTCAGCAGTAAAATTAAATATGTCAATAGCTTATCAGAACTCAGTGAGCTCATCCCAATGGACTGCATCCATATTCCAGAGAGCATCATCAAGTAAGTCTGGATGGTTTCCAAGATTTGGTAAGAAATACTGCATGTTTGGAGACAGAGGTTGGGAAAGAACTCATTTCTGGAATACTGGGGAAATGGCATTATCTTCTATTTAAAATGAATATTAAATATTTTCCAATGAATAGAGTTTTTTTTCTCATAACTCATAGACAACTATTCTGTTCTTCCAGATCCTTTCCCATAATCTTCTCTTGGGGTCATTGATTACTACTCATTTCACCTTGAATTTTGCTACCATTTTGGGGAGACATGAAGTCAACTTTAATCAGTGAACCTGTCACCTGTGTCTCCCTCTCTCACAGACACAGCTGGGGCTGAGCATTGCTTCGGTTTCTTTATTGCCTTATAGAAAGGAACTTACCCACATGACCCTGGGAAAAGGTGGGAAGGGGGGACTCCCTTTTCTCTGTTTTCTTCTACATCCCTTTTCTTCATGGTTCCCTTCAAGTGAGAGGTAAGACAGAGTGATAGGTGGTGTGGTTAGGGATGACCCCATGAGAATGGGGTAATGAAACTGCAGCCTTTGGGCAGCAAGCATGGAGACTGAAGGTCGCTGAATCGTGCTGTGAAAATAATGAGGAACAGTTAATATCAACCGCTTGGAGCGGAGACTTACAATTGAACCCTCCTGTACGGTTCATTGTTGCAAAGAACCATTGTTTTCTGTGGATCGTGCTCTTCTTCCACTGTTTCTGATTCACTCGTTTTATTTGATTAAAAATGGGGGAACTATAACCATTAGCTCAAAGAGAACAGATATAAGGACACCCCCCACCCTGCCCCATCTATCCTCCATAAGAGGGATAGCAAAATGGACCTCCCAATTTGCACTTCCAAAAAAGAGTTCCTTGATTTAAAAAAAAAAAAAAAAAGAAAAAAAAAGATTAAAAGGGGAAAAGAAACAAAGGAAAGGACTTGCATTTAGTGGCAATGCTATGTCAGGCACAGACATGCTCCACAGTAAACCCCTTCTACACAACAGGGAAGCTAATAATAATAATAAAAAAAGCCCCTTATGCAAAGTCTAAGTAGAAGCAAAGATGAGATGGAACTAGCATTCATACCTAAGTCAGCCTGGCACCAGAATTCCCATCCCCTTTTCTAGTAGTTTCCTTGACCTCCCTTAAAGTATCTATCCAAAGTCAAAGCTCAGGAACAGATGCATTTGCTTTTACTTGTGCTCATACAAGGTGAACACAGGATTTGGCTCAGAACTGCCACTTGGCTCAGCCGCACCAAGCTGTGTTTCTATAATTGTAACCGTGGCTTTGACCCTCATTAGCTTACGGGCCCCCCACAGCCAGCCAACCTCACAGCTGGCCTGCTGCCTCAAAAAGGTTCATCCCCATCTCCAGAGCTACTCCTACTCCTTAAATTAAGAAAGTTAACTGGAAAGGCACCTGGATGGCTCAGTTGGTTGAGCGACTGCCTTCGGCTCAGGTCATGATCCCGGAGACCACATCGGGCTCCCTGCTCGGCAGGAAGCCTGCTTCTCCCTCTCTCACTCCCCCTGCTTGTGTTTCCTCTCTAGCTGTGTTTCTCTCTATCAAATAAATAAAATCTTAAAAAAAAAAAAAAAAGAAGCCATTTAAAAAAAAAAAAAGTTAACTGGAGGGACATCTGGGTGGCTCAGCTGGTTAAGTGTCTGACTCTTGATCTCAGCTCAGGTCTTGATCTCACGGTCGTGAGAAAAAAAAAAAAAGTAATGGAGCACCACCTCATATAACATTGTCTTCATTTGCAAAAGGACATTCTCTCTTCAAAGGGAAATGGCCACTTTCTAGGCGAATATAGTAATGCTTCCATAGTGTGGCAGTTGGAAAAAGAGAAGGGAATGGGTGTTGGAGACTTAGGATTAGATTGGAACTTTTCTCCCATCCCCCGATGTCCCTAAGACTTCAGGCAACTTATTAAAATTCTCCATGTCTTGGGATGCTTGGGTGGCTCAGTTGGTTAAGCAACTGTCTTTGGCTCAGGTCATGATCCTGGAGACCTAGGATCGAGCCCCACATCAGGCCCCAGCTCGGCAGGAAGCCTGCTTCTCCCTCTCTCAGTCCCTCTGCTTGTGTTCCCTCTCTAGCTGTATTTCTCTCTGTCAAATAAATAAATAAAATCTTTAAAAAAAAAATTCTCCATGTCTCAGCTGCAGCATCCAGAAAATGGGGAGGTAGGGGCAATTCATAGACAGGTCCCAAGGATTGAATAAAAGTGTTCGTAATGCTTTTAGGAAGCCTCCTCACCTCAGGAGGCAATCCAGAATGTTATTTATTATACTGATGCTGCATTTAGGGACTATCATATGGGACCATTTAAATGAGAAGTTAAACATGTCCAAGGGCACTTTTCATTCATCAATACCCATCATTTTTCAAAGGTTCCTGTTCAGGAGAAGTTTCTTTGGGAGGAAAGGTTCCATTTAGAAGAAATTGACAATCATCTATGTCCTCCCCGTGCCTCCGTGTTTTCGCATGTCTTGTGCAATCCATCTATTTCTGCTACTTCTGTTCCTGGCCACTACCATTGTCTCATTTTCATGTTATGCCACTTTCAGATTGATACATGAGCCATAGCCCCTTCCTGTTACTGAATAACATTCAGAGAGTCTGGTCTGGGCCAATCCCAAGACCATATTCAGCTGCGATGGAGTCTGTCATCAAAGGGCTTAAATGAAAGAAAAACTTGCCCAGTCTGAAATCTGATTTATAATCATTGATTACAGTCAGTTCTTGTTATTTGGGCAGTGACATTCTAGAACCCTGACTGGCGCATACCTAACCCTATTCCTAAGGGAAATACAAAGCTAAGTTCCTGCATGCATCTGGTTAATTTTCCTTAGCCAGTTAATACATAACCTTGTTCTCTGTGTGTTTCTGTTTAAAGACACCGTATCTGATGAATCTTGTTGACTCACTGACACTGAATTCACATCCAAAGGCCCCAGAACTCCTGCCTACACAAAGCTGCCGTGACACACTTACATTCCCCATAAGGCACCTCAGTAGCCAGCACTTAACGCACTTGGCTTAGAGGCCATTTTAAATGGCGAAATCACTAAGGAAGAGCAGAAACAAGGAAAAACACTAAATAGATTGCTGATAGAATGCCTATTGACGGCGCGAGAGCTAACTCGAGCAGGCAGAGCCTTGTGTAGTTGGACCTCAGCTGGGAATGTGCACGGCAGGGGGCTCCAACGTTTTGCCACTCTGTGAAAGTCCGCAGGTGACCACGGAAGTGCCACGGGTATTGATTGTGGGGCTACAGATAAAGGTTTAAGGAGCAGGCAAATTTGCAAACACAGAATCTGTGAATAGTGAGGATTGGCTGTATATTATTACAAATTCTAAATCATTGATTATACCAAATGAAAAAAAGTTTTCTCCCAAAAGGCAACTTGATTATTCTTGGGGGCTGGGGTGGGGGGAGTAGGCTTTGCTTTCATGTTTTGACTGTTCTTCAAACCATGTACCTGTCATTTTCTTCGTTTGCTCGTTTTCCTCATTTCATTCATTTTTTATCTCGTAAGGTACGATGAAGAGAGATCTTATAAGAGAAGTGTGAGGTAAAATCTCCCAAGCGACACTTCACGCTGGACCCTCTGTGTGTGTGCACCAGTGTCTTACTCGTGGGTGACCTCAACATGCTACCAGAGCGAGAGGTCGTTCTGTCCGCCCCTTGTAGTCTGCCACTCGGGTCTTTGTCTTGTGTGTAAAGCTGTTGAGGTCAAACTCATCGGCACCCGAAATCCACTAAACCAATCCACCCCTGGCATGGCCCAGACCGCAGGCTGCCTCTAACTCTACCCAGCAGACGGATGGGGATGTTTTTGGCTTTATTCAGCCTGCATGTTTCTGATCTCCTTGCAGCTTGTACTGTCTACCTTTATGAAGGACTTTGCAAAGTAAGCATACAGAAACACCAAATGGGAAGACATGGCACCATGTCTAATCGAAGGAGCCGTCTCAGTGCTCCAAATCATGGTTTCTCGAAGCACATATGCCCCACTTATGTTTGGCTCTGCTTTGCCGGGTGACTCTCTCACGCTGTGCTTGCTTCTTTTTTGTTTCTTTTCTACACCCGATAATTTTTGCTCGTGCAGACTGGATGAAGAACTGAGGGAAGCATCAGAAGCAGCTAAGTAAGACTTGGTTTTCATTCAGCAGCTGGCGTGATTGTTGGCTTGAATTTCAGGAATGAATTGGGAGGATCTGCATGTTTTATTCTTGCATCCTGATAATAATGCTGCACTTGAAATCTTCCCTTTGTCCCACGATACATACAATTTCTGGTATTCACATCACAATCTACTCTCCCTGTGATCTTGGTTATCTTAAGGAATGCATTTGTTAGTGTGGGGTTTTGGGTTTTTTTTTTTTCTTTAACGTACATGCAAATTTGGGCACCACTGCCCAAGAACACATCACAGGCATTGCCACATAGCCCAACATCCACATGATTGTTAGATATTTTGAGGCCAATAAAAGCTCACTAATTCATACTAATGGAGAGAAATGATGACACGTCAAAATTTGGAATATTTTTCTTGAATCAGTTTCACCACTTTCCAAGATATTTTTAAGCATGTTATTTAGTGACTTGAAAGTATTGCTTAACAAAATAATACTTCTGAACTACTCGGATGAAGAGAAAAAGAATCATTACTATTTTTAAAGTATAATTTTCAGAAAGGCAAACCTTAATTGTAATGCAACATGAAATGAATACATACCACTGATTTTATTCAACTAATTATTTAACAAAGGAAATGTTAAAGTGTTAAAACCAGTTCAAAGAACATTTGTGAAGCTAGATTTCAATGGGTAATTTGTCATACAATGTTAGGATAAGATTCTTGGTTTTGATACAAAATGGATCAGTGTCCAACAGGGTAATAAACTGTAGCCTAGGATTATCTTCTCCACTGGACAGAAATTATTTGCATCTCTGTTCGACAAAATTTGTACAAGGTAACCTCAGCCCACGAAAGTTGTAAAATAGCCCATCAACAGAAAATCTACTCAGTGTTGCTTTGAAAGAAAATCCAATTATTTCCTTTTATTTCCACATTCAAAAACTCATTTTTCTGACACTATGTGTCAAAAGTAGACAAGTACTATTGGGAATGTTTACAGTATTAAAGCTTCTTCTCCATTTCAGATTGCTTACACTGTTAATTTCTATAACTAGTTCCCATTTTAATAGATACTGCAAAAACAGAACCCGGGAAAACATCCAAACAGCTACAAATCCTGGATAAATAAAATTTTATTTTCTCTATAAATATAAATGCGCATTCCTCCTGAGAACAATCCATTGAGGTTTTTTTTCCCTACAGCACATTTTTATTGCAGGTGATCTATAGAATTATTTGTCTATAGAGTTGGTCTTTTGAGTTAAAATTCGAGGAAAAGGGCCACCTGGATGGCTCAATTGGAAAAGTATGCGACTTTTCATCTCGGGTTTGTGAGTTCAAGCCCCAAATTAGGCATAGAGCTCACTTAAAAAAAAAAAAAAAAGACTGTAATTAATTAAATTTTAATTAATTCAAAAATCTTTCCTTAATTAAGGGAGACATCACCTTCTGAAAGTCGATTAACAGGTGGTGTGTGAGTACGCAGGGGAAATGGTGAATGTAGAATCCTTAATTAAGGAAAGATTTTTGCCTTAGAAATATTGGCGTTAATTTCCTGTTACAGTATTCCTATCTTTTAGTTTTCTTTCAAAATAACTGACACCCATTTACACTAACAATACTCAAAAGTATTTGAATTTCTACTCTAACAGAATCTTCTTAGCCTCTGACTCAGCTGTTACAAACCAGAAGTTGTTAAAGAAAGGAAAATGTTAGGAACGAAGGAACCAGATGTTGGCGTAATGCGTCCCGTTAGCATTTATCTGCACTCAATTTGCATGGTATCATGAGATTCCCCAGAGACAGAAAGAGCAATGAGTTGCTCTTCCAGATTTTTTTTTAGGATGGTAACATATTTATAAGATTAAGGAGGTGTTTTCAAGACAAAAGATTGAGGGGAGGGAAAGCAATAATTTTCCAGCCAAGCCCATTATAAAGTCATATTGCCATGTTCTTTCATTATTACCATAAAATCTTGCCTCCTCTGATGGAATTTCCCTCTCTCCATGTTTGCCCTTCCTGCCATCTAGTGAAACAGTTATCTTGGGTTTATTGTGTAGCTTTCTCTTCTGTCCTCTCCGATCTTTCCCTCTCTTCTCTTCCCCACCCCCACCCACCGCCTCCCCAGGCATCCACATGGTCTCATGTGGTCCTGAGATGACTTGATCTCCTCCCTGACAGAAGCACCAAGCATGCCTAGTGCATAATAGGTGCTCCGGAAATTTCTGCTGCATAAATTGATGAATGGGCATAAAATTAAGTTCATCACCGTGGAGCAGTGGTTCTCAGACGTGGCTGCAGGGCCGAATCCCCTGACCACTTGTTCTAGCACAGTGTCCTGGGGCTCCGCTCGGAGCTCCTGAGTCAGCAAACCTGAGAGTCTCTAATTCTGACCCATTCCGGTGACGCCAGAGCTGCCCCTCTGGGGACCACACTCCGAGAATCCGCACCTCTTGGCAGTCGATGTTCGTGCTTTGGGTTCAGTGAGTAAACTGCCTGTCTAAATTCCCCTCAAGCTGATGCTACTTCTTTTGATGGTGACAATACATGTGTGAGGACTCGAAATACATTCGCGCGTTTAAAAATGTAAGGGGAAAGAACATTGCTCTGTTGGCCCCACCAGTGATCGCAATGCCCCTAATCCTACCATTTCAGCCTACTGACTACGTTTCCTTAACTACCTTTCAGCCTCTGAAGTGGCTCCCATATCCCTGGACAGACGGTATAAGATGATATTGGGATTCAGAAATCATGGTCCCTGCAGACCTGTGGTTAGGTTCTAGAAGTCAGATAACCCAGGTTCTTTCTATTAAAAGACACACCCTGTCCTTCCACATGATCTCTATTTAAGAGCTTCAGGCTGGTTCTGACCAAAGGCAAACATCTACGTTGTCAGGGAACAAGCCTATCTTTCTGCTGTTTTGCTTTCTTTTCTCTGCATTCACCATTTCCCCCACGTACTCACACACACACCACCTGTTAATGGACTTTCAGAAGGTGATGTCTTGGCCTGCCTTGTGCTTTTCTTAGAACTTGACATCTGTACGGGAAGGAAAGTACGTGGGAAGGACTAGTGGTGTAGAGAGCCCTGCTTATTTTGAAAATGGTAAAGAATCCATCAGCTGCCTTTGAGTGACAGTATTAAATGGATAGCGCATTGCTGTTTTCATTGGAAGGATTACACAAAGTTAAAAACAAAACAAAACAAAACAAAACCCAGAAAAGCTAGATTCAGAAGAATGCCTTTTCTTGGTTCCATTCCAGCTTTGCTAGGTTTTTCTAGCATGTTCTCAACACTTGCCTCACTGTCCTTGTTCACTCAGGTTGCCAAATACCCTCCATAAAAAATACCACCAGGGAGAAGGGGCAAGGGGGTGGAGGGAAGCTGACTGTCCTTCCCAGAGAGATCACCTTCAGCCATCTCAACAAAATGCCAAACGGGAATAACTGAGCCTCTTATGTTCAAACAGATGTATTAGCTAATGAAATAA
The DNA here is from genome assembly GCA_004023965.1 of Spilogale gracilis. Lineage (NCBI taxonomy): Eukaryota > Metazoa > Chordata > Mammalia > Carnivora > Mephitidae > Spilogale > Spilogale gracilis. The sequence goes on along the minus strand of PITA01018210.1, from coordinate 33,072 downwards.
TTCACCTTAGAAAAGGAACTCTTTCATTTAAAAAGATCGTAGAGGGGGTCCTGGGTGGTTCAGTCAGTTGAGCATCTGACTCTTGGTTTTGGCTCAGGTCATGATCTCAGGGTCCTAAGATCATGCTGAGCATGGAGTCTGCTTGAGATTCTTTTCCCCTCCCCCAGCTTACCCCTGCTCCTCTCCCCACCCAGCTCGCATTCACACTCTCTCCAATAAGTAAAATATTTTTAAAAAAGAAAAAAAATCATAAATCTCTTTAAATGGTTTGTTTGCCAATCCAATATGACCAGAGGGCTGAAAGTAAAAGTTGGAATGTACTGTTAATCAGAAAGTAATATAAAACACATGTGAAATTTTCTTACAGAAGAATCCCACCAATATGGAATATGAAAAGCAGTTAATATTACAACAAAGCACAAACACGTTTCATACATTGTAACAAAACTCATTTCATTATTTCATATGGTTACATTTTTCTTTCTGGACACATTCAGTTTAGGTTTAATCTCAGCATTCACTCCTGTTCCCTGAACACAGCTCAGCTGTATAGTAGTAAGTGTCCCATTATTTCTCTGTAACAGGGAAAGCTGACACTGACATTTTTCTTTTAGTGTCTAAGAAAATCCTTATTCTTAGGCAAACTGGAAGTTAATTGTGCTCATGTGCAAATAAAATTAGGCTGCTTGAGAGGGACTGTCTTTTGTGTATAAAGTTATTTGGGTTCTAAATAAAAATTTGCAATAGCACGTTCTCTGAATGAGATAGATAAAAAAAAAAAAAAAAGTCTGGAAAAACTAACAAGACCAGAAGAGACCACTGGAGCTGTTAGGAATTTCAATCTTCCTTTTATGCTTCTAAATTACGGGCGGTTACTATGTTTCAAAACCAAGGGTAAAAGAATCAGGTGCAGCTTTGTTCCATATTAGCAATGAGATAACATCAAACAGTTTAAACTGCCCATTTCTATTGTGCTTACAAAGTGGTAACAGTGAAGAAAATGTTTACCTGCTTCCTGTTTTGTTTTTCTCCTTGCACTCAGAACTAGCTGCCTTTACAATGATCCAGAAATGTCTTCCATGGAGAAGGAGTAAGAATTCACCATCCATAACATCTCTGTGGTGACTTGTAGCCTTGTATGGCTGGGCTCTGAAAGAAAACAAAAATACACCAAGGATTGGGTAAACTCTGTTCAGATGTTCGGCTCTCAGGTTCTCTTTCTCTCAAATCAGAACCTTAAAAGAAATGTGCCGGCTTCACACCGTCTCTTTCGTGATCACTATTACTTTCCTTAAAGGCAGTTTGAATCTAGTTGGCATTCTATTTTCCAATCCAAAAATGAGCAGAAAAGGAATATTAGAGCCAGATGTAAGAGCATTTGAGCAGGAGGAATGCAGCTCTGCTTTCTGAATTACATCATCTATTTTAATTAGTGAAAGTTGGCACCTTCCATTTGAGCTTCATATTTTGGTGGATGGGGCAGAAGAGGTCCTCGTTTTGAAAATTCCAAGAGGCAGTGGAGTCTGGGTGGGACTTTAGGAATGAGCTAGTCCAGGTGGCCTCATCCTGGGAGAAATGGAAATCGAGCACATACCTATGCAGGGGTCTATGTGAAAAGCCACAGGCACATTACCTGATTTTCAGCCTCAGGCTAAGCCTACAGGATACATCTTACAGCTATGAAAAAGTGGTGTAGAGACATGATCTGACCAGGCCCACGGTTTACAGTCGTAAGAATGTCCCGGAGCTGGGATTTGAATCTGCAGCTTCAGAGCCAGTGGTTTTGAAATCAGAGAGCAGTGGTCATCATTCAGGAATGGGTGTGCAGCCTCTGATCTAAGTTTGGTTAGACTCAAGGAGGACAAACTGAATTGCCTAAGGGAACAGTCCGTTTCAGGGGCTAAAGTGTGCTCTCGAGGGCACCTGGCCATCCAGCTGAGGGCCCTAATCTGATTTGACCTGTGGAGAATTTAACACAGTCCTTCCTGGGAATTCCGGAGGGGCAACCATGGAACTTAAACTTGTCAGCTACTATGTATTGTTCTCTTTGGACCTCCTTTCCCTCGAGGTCGAAGCAAGGATGGAAAGTCATAGTCTAGCAGCTCTGCCGGGGCCACCCTGACCTTTCAGTTTAAGGCAGTTTATGGACCAAAACCCCGGGAGAGAAGGAGTAGAGAACGAAGGCTCTACTCCACAAAGGAGTAGAGAACGAAGGTTGTAAGGGGAACTTTGGAAATCTCACAGCTATTTTCTGAAGGTTTCTCCTGTCCCACCTCTTTGAGATGAAGGCAATTGCTTCAGGCAAATTGCCAGTAACAGGTTCTGCCGGAAGAGAACAGAGTCCCTTAGGTCACCTTCATTCTTCTGCAAATTTCCCCTCCCTCCTTGAAACAGCGCCGCCTAGAGCAGAGTCCTAGGCCCGCTGCTGTTGTAGAAGGCTTGCTCCCTGGCCTGGGCTGCAACATCTCTGGGCTTACCCACTCCTTCGCCTCTCCTGTCTGTTTGGCTCCCTGTTTGTATGTAGGGCTCATTGGGTTGGGGGGAGGGCAAAGCATTGCTTTTTGTTTGGGTTCATTGCAGGGCGGGGCACGGGGTGGGGAGGGACGCTGCAAAGATGAATGTTAGTTCCCACTTCTCAGAACACGCTCTTCACCTCCCTTCCGTTTTCTTGAGCCCTTATCGGCCCCTGATGCCAGTGCAAAGGAAGAGATCTGGCTTGAGGGGCAAGAGTGGCCGAGCAGTTCTTATGCTGCCTTCTAGCCCTGGATTTCTGGCTTTCATTAGTATAAGATTAAGGGGCTCTATACCTTTGCCTCCTGTGTGGAAGCATTTTACACCTTCTATAGCGAATATAGAATAGATAACCTGCAGAGGCCATTTCAATGACCGTCAAGCCAAGATTCAAATGAAATGTGGCCCTCTCCTTTTCCTTATAGAAAGATGGGGAAGTTATCCCTATCCCTCCATCTTCCAACAGAAAACACAAGAGTGTGTATTCATCAGTAAACAGTACTCTCAGATACTTTGTAAGGAACCTCGTTTGACATGTGAGAAGCCAAAATGGCCTGTAGTTTCTCTGTCTCCCTGGAAAGTTGCTTATAGAAGTCTCAGCCCACCTGCCCACAGGGGAGGAATATTCCTTTTGTATTGTAATTCCGATTCAAGGTAAATTTTTCCCAAAAAGCCTTCTGTTTTAAAAAGCATCTCCAGGTGCTTGTCTCCTCCCCTTTCAAGTTTGGATTTCATTTGTCCGTTCATGTCCTAAAACTTGCGTATGCTTTTAAGATATTTTTACATAAATACGAAGTATATCTGATCGAGGAGATGCAGTACTGTCTGGAGAAACTTCAATTAGTAACGTTGCTGGAAGCTTCATTGGTCCACAGAACAACTGTTGTCTCAAAAATTAATCTTCAGTGTGGTTTCCTGCGTTTACTTAAAAATCGTCCATTTTTGGCCGTCTCTGGCTTCTTCCATAAACTGCGTAAATAGGTTTTCGTGTTTCAGCTTTTTGTTTACCGAAAGTAGAAGGGTACCTTTCTAGAACCTTAGAAGGTTTACCAGAAAGTCATTATGGGAGTGCTTGGCTGGCCCAGTTCGTGAAGCATGTGCCTCTTGATTTCAGGATCATGAGCTCAAGCCTCACATTAGATGTGGAGCTTACTCAAAAATTATTTTTAAAAAAAAAGGAAAATGAGGTGTTTCAGAATAGACATCCTGGTGTAAGTATTCTGTTTGTTGTCAGATTTTCATCAGGGCTCCTTTCAAAAAGACCCTGAGCTACTACTCCTATTCTACTACAATTAAGGTTGCTACTATGCTTTGCAATTGAACACATTTGAGACTTAATCCTTAGCCAGCCTTCAGAGAGGTAGGAGTTCTCATTCCTGCAGGTACAGAGACCTTCAGGCAAGCTCCTGCCAGGAGGTTGTGACAGGCTCACTAACAGGCGGTAGAGAGTGACCCAAGGAGGTCTTCGAATTATTTTCTAGATAATGGAGATCCCATGAGACTTTCTTAAAAACAACCTTAGGTTATAAGAATCCATCTCAATCAGGTAGGCTAATGCCCTTCAAAAAAATTCTTTGGCTCTAGAAGGTGTTGTGGTTTGGTTTTATTTTGGGTTTTGGTTTTTTTAGGGGTTTTATTGGTTCTTTACCCCCCCTCTTTCATTGTTGATCACTTTCTTGCTATGTAGCACTTACCAGATTTACTTATTTCAGGCAGAGATCGTGGATCTGCCCCACAAGAGACGCCATTTACTAGAAATAGGTAGATCCCTTATTCCCAAAATGCAATAATGTTCCTTAGTCCACTTTAGAAACGAGCCCCCACACATGTCCATTGCTTCCCTGGATCATTTCAAGAGGCGTAAAATGCTTCCAGAAACAGCTTTGTAAATACATTCCACATTTTAGAGAAAGCCTTGACAACGAGGGGAGGGTTGTGACTTAACAGGTTTTTCTGGCATAAGATTGCATGATTTATTTTCAATAAGTCCTTGGGGAGGCGGGAGAAGCAAACACCTGTCACTCCAGATCAGCCCTAAATGTTTCATGTTGAGTTACTCACATTTCTCATTGTTTCCTTCCCTCTTCTCCCCGTCCCCGCCCCAAGTATTGACCTGAAGCTAAAAGGAAAGTCCTAGTTGGCGATGGTCGGAAGAAGAGGATCCTCTTCTGTTTGGTGTTTCTGCCGAAGCCTGTCTACCTGGACGAGCCAGAGCTGATACTGCTTTTTTCGACTTTGCACTACCTGGTGCCATTCTAAATTTCTAAGGGGAAAAACAGTAAGGGAATTTGTTTACTCTTCACATATTTTATGAAATTGTGTGTATTTTCCTATTTTGCCAATTACGTGCCTCAAAGATTTCGGTTGAATCTTAGCAAGCCAATAGGACCTTCCATTTCAGTCTTCTCTTAACCCTTGGTGTACTGGTACCTCCTCCCTTAAACTGGTGTTGACCAGTGAGACACCTCTGGCCACTCTTAGTCACTGAGTGGATTCGTTTCCGGAGGTCAGCTGGATTTCTCCTCCGGGATCATTTTAGGTTTAAAACCCCCGGGGCTGAGCGTTCCCCAGGCAAGCTGTCCCCCACAGAACTCCGCCTTTGAAACCCTGGGCTCACTGAGCACGGCTGTGACCTGACTCAGGTGTGAGGCCACCGTCAGCTGAGTGGACCCCCTTGGTTCTCGCCCCGGGAATCGTCTCTAACGTCTCAGACGGACCCAGGTTTTCCCAATTCCCATCAGGTTGATTTTAGTTATCAGATCAGGCATCATGTTTTCTGTGAATTGGTCTTTTCAAAAATCATTATTTCTCCGATAAATGTCGAAGAGCCCCACGCTGAGAAACTTAAGGATTGATGTTGACATTTTTTCGTAGCTGTCCGTGCTTCACGCTATCAATTTGGTTCAAAATGTTACACTGTGAGTGCCAAGGTTGCAAGCGGAAGGTGGTCTCCGAAATTCATTATCCGGAAACCTTCATTTATCTTCAAGTTCTTTCTCACAAGCATTACAAAAAGCAATCTGTTTTCAGTCACTTCAATGGGATCAGAGGTTTAACATGAAATGAGTGTGCCCCATCATTTGCAAAACTCCCTTTAAAATACCAACATGTTTTCAAACTGTAGGCCTCTAGCAGAGGTTTGCAGAGTCGGGGCCAAATGTAGCACACCCCCTGTTTTCCCACGGCCTTCTCATCGACATAGGCTTTCCCACCGGGGTCGAAAAACATTTTTCTAATATTTCACGACACATGAAAATTACTCAAATATCCGTATCCGTAGAGACACAGCCCTACGAGTCGGTGCCCAACCTCTCTGGGGCAGCTTTTGCCAAGAGCAGCAGCAGAGTTGAGCAGCGACAGCAGACCAGGAAGCCTACAAGCCGAAACTATTTACTCTTGAAAGAGTTTGCTGGGTCCTGCCTGCCCCAGCGCTCCCACTCTCCCCCTCCCCGTGCACGATTAGCTTCTGTAACAGAATGTGTACGTAAGCCAGCAAACTCATTTACTCCTTACAAAGAAAATGTTGGCCTCCGTGCTCGGTCTGCTGAAAAAGACAGGGAGTCCTCGCCACAGAGGCATGGCTTGGGGTGCATTTATGTGACCCCAAGCGAAGCCTGCTTAGAAGGCTTTTGGCTGTTTACGGGTGTTGCCGGGGTCCTGCGTTTATTCTGGGGAATGTTCTTATTCTCCCGTGTCACCTGTGACTAAGAAGCTAGCCGCGAGGAAAATGTAGCGGAGACAGCTCCAGGAGAGCTGTCCGGGGCACTTGAATCCTGGGGATCTTGAGCTTTCAGACCTTGAGGTAGACCTCTTTGTGCAGGTGACGGGATGTGGCCGACCTCTCTCGCTTCATGTCTGCCTCCCACCCACCTTCTGGACTCACGCTCCTGCGCGCACAGGTCAGCGCTAACTCCTCCATAAGCCATACTTCCCCGAGTGCCCCTCTGTGTCCCTTTCATCCGAGCATCTTGCTAGACTGGTGTTCTTTTGGGTCCCCGTGCCAGCATCTGTCTTGTCTAATAGAAAAGTCCTCGAACGTACACTGTCTCTGTGCCCAGCTCCACCTTTGGAAGTCCACATTGTGCCTCTCCCGGAGTTCAGTGTTGACATAAGACCAGTGACCTAACATTTGCCAGGTTCACCGCGGGCCGCTGGTGCCCTAGCCTGGTTACTGACAATGCTCCCTCTTGCTCAGCAGTGTCCCATTTTGGAAAACTATTGAAGTGGCCCCCCAACCACAGAAAGGAATGTCGAAATCAGGGGTGTGTGTAGTTGGTGCAATCCTGAAGACACAGAGCTCCTGAGAGGGGAGTCAGACACAACTGCAGTCTCACCATTCACGTTTTCCTTGAGCTTGTCTAGCCTGTTCGGTGGTCTTCTGTCGGAAGCTTCATCTTCCTACATGGAGATCATGAGCCTCTCTCCCAGTCACTGGTTTTGTTTAGGCTGTTCTGTGGGCTGCACCACCGTTCCGATAGGCTTTTGCCATTTTATTATCTTAAAAAGACACATTAATTTAACTGCACGTGCTAGACAAAAGCCACTCTGTAAATTCTGTCTGAGGAAGTAGAATTCTAGAAGAATCCTGAACAAATAATCCCTAAGCAGATAGGTAGACAGACGTAAACACTGACATCAGTAGCTATCTAGTTCTTGCATTCTGAGCATTCTTGCTTTGGTGCTGACTTCTGGGAACGGTTTTACAATTTTCTTGTAGGTTTGTAGTTCAGGGAACCAAGGGGTCATGGGGCGAAGCCCAAGGTGGTAACCGCTCTTTGCTTAGCTCCTTGATTAAGAAAGAACATAAATCTACACTATCAAGGAGTGAAAAAGTGTGTCAGGGCAATAGCCAGGTGTGCGAGAAAATCGTGAAGGTCCTTATTGAAGCCATGCAGTGTTTTGTGGGGTTAGCGTCTGAGACATGCTCCGACATGTGTGAGAAGTCACTACTCCAAGCTTTGTGTTATTAAGATGTCATTTTCAGTATTTGGTTATAGAACTATGTTTGCGCCTCCTCTAATCACAAAGCCTCGGTAGTTTGCTCCCTTAGAAACATTTAGATGTGCACAAACTCATCTTTTATATATTTGAAAGTTTTTCTACCATGTATTGGGTTGCTCAGAATAAAGTATCTATTAGACTCTGTTTTGGTAAATAAATAATTTCTCCCTAAATAGTGTGGATTAATAATATAAAGATATGTAACAATACCATATTTAAAAATATATATATATATATAGCCTCTCTGTATAATTGAGAAATAAAAACTAATTGCACAAGTTACAGGCTTTCTCTTCTCTGTGTCAGCAGGAGTCTTTCTCTAGCTTCACTTCTGCTGAAGATTTATGTGGATGTTGACCTCTCGGCACTTGGTCCTTGAGGACAGTACTACTTTGGCTTTCGTGGTTACTTGATTTGTATCAACTTCTCCTTTCTCTGTCCTTTGCCTTTTTGGGGGCATGTATTTATTTTAAAATCAAAGTACATTAAATGGCATTTTATTTTTAGTTTTGAGTTCCCCCCACACGTACACACACACACTCTGATAGCCTTCAGACAAAGTCAGACTTGGGAGTTAGCCCCTGTGCCTTAAAAAAAAAAAAAAAAAAATCCAATAAATCTCTACCTTTGCCTCCAAAAGTGTTTAGAATAATCAAAGGAGCCACTGTTCTGCAGAAAGTGAGACATTGCAGGTTCTCATGATCTAGGAATGAGTGAATATCAATATCCCAATGAGTGGATGTTGTCCTCTATCCAGCGAAGATAAGAAGGACAAGAGAAGATAGTGAAGTGATTATAGTCAATGAAGGGCATGATGCTGCAAGGTTACCTGTTCTGTTTGTTTCCCCCTCTCCCTAGCTACGGTGGTGGGAACTGGAGGAGGACGAGGAGCCCAGCACTAGGGGAGAGCATGAGTGGAAATGTGAATGATCTGACTACTCTACAGCTGTTAGAAAGCAACAAACTACACATCCATAGAGCCACATGTATAGGGTAGAGTGGAAAAAGAAAGAAAAACCCAAAACCTCAATTGGGTCATTCATGCAACTTCTAAACCTATACATAGAGACATCAGCGGTACATACTGTACAAGACACATACCTGTGTCGGGATTTAGCACACTTATTCGTTAGACTAACGAATGGCACTAGGAGGGTGGCGCTAGGAGGAGGGGTCCAGAATGAAGTTGGGAGCCTCATTAAAAACCAAAATCAAGGGGCGCCTGGGTGGCTCTGTTGGTTGGGCGGCTGCTTTCGGCTCAGGTCATGATCCCGGAGACCCGGGATCGAGTCCCACATCGGGCTCCCTGCTCAGCGGGAAGCCTGCTTCTCCCTCCCTCACTCCCCCTGCTTGTGTTCCCTCTCTGGCTGTGTTTCTCTCTGTCAAATAAATAAATAAAATCTTAAAAAAAAAAATCAAAAAGAATTATGTTATGGGCTGAAGTTAAAAGCAAATAAAACAAAATGTTAAGCTTTCAGCTCAGGTCATAAAAAAGCTGTGTCAAGACCCGTCCAGTCTCCCAAGGGGCTGTTTCTTCCCCAGCTTCTCTTGCACTTGCACCTGTGTGGGCAGCGTCCGTGTGCTCAACAGCCATCCGGGGCTTCATCACCCTGCACAGTCATGGAGAGTTTAATTAAGCTGGGACCTTTTCTTGTCCATACCACTCCTCACCCTGCTCTGGGCTTTACAGAGCAAAGAGACAGCTGAGTGAGGCTAATTTTCCTCTAGAGTTTCACTCACATTCATCCATCTCTTGGGCCGGCAAAATTATTTCTTTTCGATATATGATCTTTTTTTTTTTTTTTTTTAAAGATTTTATTTATTTGACAGAGAGAAACACAGCCAGAGAGGGAACACAAGCAGGGGGAGGGAGAGAGGGAGAAGCAGGCTTCCCGCCGAGCAGGCAGCCCGATGTGGGACTCGATCCCGGGTCTCCAGGATCATGACCTGAGCCGAAGGCAGTGGCTTAACCAACTGAGCCACCCAGGCGTCCCTCGATATATGATCATTTTAACGCTGATGGCAGACCCTAATCACTGCCAACTACTATCTCTCTAGGCTTACCCCTTGTAAGAGACCTCCACCCTGGAATCTTGATCATGACCTCCTCGTGAAACTCTTCCACCTTAGATCGGTGAACTAAATTCCCAATTTCGCCTTTGTTCTTGCTACAAAACAAATTCTCGTCGATTCTCCTTATTTGAGGTAGTTCTGTCCTATAAAGTCACTGAGAACGCTGGATTAGCAAATGCTGACCCACTGCTCTACACTTACAGGGTAGGTTCCTGTGAGCGGCGGATCGTGTTGTTTCAGTAAACTGATCCTCACCACCTTGTTCAGTGTGTGTTTCTGCTCAAATACACTTTAATGTATTGTTGCTTCCATTAACATTAAGTTGGCCACCAATGAAGGTAATTCAGGCCTAAATGAATCTTACTGGTACGTGAGTTGTCTCCATAGGGAGACATTCTTGTGTTTAGAACAGTAGTGTTTCTGCTCTATGCTTGGGGACCATTTTAAACAGGGGGATCACCAACCAAAATCACAAAATGCACAAAACATGGCACTAAATTGAGCATGAAAAGGCCACTTGTTTATTGTATGAGACCAAAACAAGAAGCAGAACCTTGCCTTGTTTGACCTCAGCTTGGAGCGTGCGCATCAGGCAACTCTAGGTTGTCGCTATTCCGCATACGCCCACAAATGACCACGAGCGCACCATGCGGATGGATTTTGAGGTTACATGTAAGTCTGAGTGAGGAGGTAAATTTGCAACGTGGAATCCTTGAATAATGAACATTCACTACGCCAGATTCAGCGACCTAAAACAACGCGCGTTATTATTTCAGTTTCTGTGGGTTAGAAATCCAGACACGTCTTAGCTGGTCCTCTATGCCAAAGTCCCACGAGCTGCAGTCACAGTGTGGGCCCAAGACTTAGGCAAGGTTCAACTGGGACAGAATCTGCTTCCAACTCCATTCGCATGGTTGTTGGTACGGTTCAGTTTCCCCAAGGCTGTTGGACTAAGGCCTTTATCCCTTGATGGCTGTTAACTAGAAGCTGCCCTTAGTTCTTTGACTCCTGGGCCTCTCTCCAATATGGCGTCTTGCTTCATTGAAACCAACAAGGATCTGCCCACAAGGTGGACGTTATCCTTGTTTGTAACCTAATCACCAGAGTGATGTCGGGTCACTTTTACTGTGTTCTGTTGTTTAGTAGCAAGTTACTAGATCCAGCCCACACTCAAGGGGACAGAGGGACACAAGGGTATGAATACTGAGAGATGGGGTCATTGGATACCGTCTTAGAAGTCGCCCTATCATACCCTCAAGCCTTCTGCAATGCCTCTTGACCTCCTCTGTCTCTTCTCATCTACAAGTCATTATATTTCTCAATGTTTCCTTTTTCTTCCTTTTTTCTGCCATTTTCCCATGACTGCAAGTAACATATCTCTTCTGATTATTCGGAAGGTTTATGGTTTCCCTCCCAGCCTCCAGACGCCCATGATCATTTTCTTACTCAGTCTCTGTGCCCACTGCAATTCCTGAGGGGAGGAAATTTTTAATTCTCCTCCTTCTCTGACCTGATGAGACCATTTCTCTACCATCCATTGCCGTTGGAATCACATATACTGGGATTTAAATTCTGGTTCTCCTTACTAGCTGTATTACTTTGGCTTAGTTACGTAACTTCTTTGAGCTCTAGTTTACCCGTTTTTTTTAAATGTGGATGAAACTCTCATCTTACACGGTGATGTAAGAGTTAAATGGGATTTAAATGCTTCAGAGAAGCTGTTCAATAAATATTAGTTCTCTTCTCCACCCTCTTTTTTTCTTCATCTTTCCACATACCCAGCTTTTCTCTGTTAACATGCCAGCTTCTCCCAATCCACCACCAACCCCCTCTTTAGGTTTGTCAACTATGTCAGCATCTTGTTTCTATCCCACCCCCTTTTCTAAAGAGACTAATCCTCCTTAATCCTTCCTTCTCTTCTCCCAGAGCTATTTTAGTCCATCTCTCTTACCCTTCCCTTAGCTTTCATTTCCTATTTTTGCTTGGTTTACCTCTGGTTTTTACTATTTGGAAACAATCTCAAACTTGCAAGAACAGTAGAAGAAATTACTTCTCAAACTCTTGAGAGTAAGTTATCTACCTAACACCTCATCACCCCCAAATGTTTGGTGTGTTTCCTACAAACAAGGACATTTTCGTAACCTGACACAGCTATTCAAATAAACCAGGAAGTTAACACTGAAACGTGACTACCACTGAGTTCACACATGCCATTCAAGTTTTACCTGTTGTCTCAATAAATGTACTTCATAGCAAAAGGATCCAGCTCAGAATCACACATGGCATTTTGTCCTGTCCCTCTAGTCTCTTCAATCTAGAACCATTTTTCAGCCTCTCTCTGACTTTCACTGTAGAACCATTGTCCTACAATCCCGTGGAAGGCAGGAGATGGAAATACACAAATGAATTCACAGCAAAGTAGACATCAAAGAGAAGACCAGGTACAGTGCCTGAGATGTATAAACATGACCCCAAGAGCTATCAGTGGCCACTATCAGAAAAATTCAGATAAAAAAAAAAAAATTCAGATGTGCGAGGACCACTGATCCTGTGTCGAGGTCCCAGTGCTATTACTCACCAACCATTTGATCATGAATATGTCGCATTAAGCATGAAGTTTCTGCCAGAATGTTATCTGCTTGTGTTTAAGTGGTGATACCAGGAGACACTTTTTCTTCCTCTTCTTGCCTTCTACTGATCAGTATCTTTCGATTAAAAAAAAAAAAGGTCATGAATTACTTCTAATGATGGCAAAGAACCAAAATGAAACTATACAAGCTTTGTTTATTCTGATAAGAAAATTTTTCTTAATAATTTGACATTTGATAACCTATCTTAGGACACATTTCTCTATAGGCTCAAATGTTATTCCTGTGCCTGTAAGTATCAAATCAAGAAAGGTCTCAGCAACAAACTCAGTCAATCGCTATACTCTCTACCCCAACGTTTTTTTTCCCTAAGACTCTGAATAGAGGAGACCACTATGGGGGCCCCTGGCTTCTAAAGGCTTGTACATAGCTCTGGACAGTAGACCACACTCATAAGCTCAACCAGCTGTATTTCTCTGAGCTCTGACCACACCGTAAAGTTTCTGACCACACGCCTCTTTGTCTCTCTGTTCCACTCCTTTCTCCCCGGGACACCAAGGGCTGGCCTTTCAAAAGTGCAGCTTTCTCTAAGGTCAGGGGGAATGTCAATCTTCCCAAGTAATTCCAAAGGAGCACTGGAAGGACTGATGGGCTCTGAAGATAAAACAGCCTTCCCCCCACTCCTCACCATTAGTGGGTGTCCTCTGACCACTAGGAGACTTAGAAATTAGAACTCGCTTAAGCTATCAGTAAGGAAAGCATAAATAGAAACTCCTGCTGTATTTCTAATTTTAATTTCCCCCCGAATACATATTTTCAAGAATTTTAATATAGCACATGGTTGCTATAAAATTTTCAAAGACATAATTAAAGGAAAGTCCCTTTGTATCAATCATTTCTTCTTGTTAAAAATAAAGCCCAGGGGCACCTGGGTGGCTCAGAGGGTTAAAGCTTCTGCCTTGGGCTCAGGTCATGATCTCAGGGTCCTAGGATCAAGGCCCACTTCAGGCTCTCTGCTTAGCGGGGAGCCTGCTTCCCCGTCTTTCTTTGCCTGCCTCTCTGCCGACTTGTGATCTCTCTCTTTCTCTCTCTCTGTCAAATAAATAAATAAAATCTTTAAAAAAAAAAAAAAAGAAGCCGGAACTGGGTGGCTTAGAATAATAACACTCATTTGTTTTGCCTACTCACCTACAGTTGGCTCAGGACTCTGTAGGGCTGACTCATTTCTGTTCCACATAGGACATCTGCCAGGGTAGCTTGGCGGGGGGTGGGGGGGTGGGGAGGGATCCAGGTTCAAGTCTGACTAACCTGGATGGCAAGCCGTTTGAAATGTTCGGCAAATTTAAAGCTTCCGGGTTTTATTTTATTTTATTTTTTTAATATTTTATTTATTTGACAGAGAGAAACACAGCCAGAGAGGGAACATAAGCAGGGGGAGTGAGAGAGGGAGAAGCAGGCTTCCTGCCGAGCCGGGAGCCTGATGTGGGACTCGATCCCGGGTCTCCAGGATCATGACCTGAGCTGAAGGCAGTCACTTAAGCAACTGAGCCACCCAGGCGCCCCAAAGCTTCCGGGTTTTGAAAGAAAATGAGGATTCTAAATAAAAGGAACAAAGCAGCTGCCTTGTACTTCCTAAAGTACGGTTTTCAGAAAGTTAAAAATGTGACTTTCACACAAATTTCAAATGAATGTGTCAAAGACATACTCCAATCATTAACAAATTACGTTAAGTGAGACGTTAAGACTGGTGAAGCAGATAAAAAGCAGAATAATACAGAACATATCCGGAATGATCACATGAATTTGCTAATAGGGGGATATTATCAGTATACTCTCCAATAAGGCAATAAAATGCAACATTTGGAGTGATCATTTCTACTGGTGGAAATCAGTCGTGTCTTGATTGAATAATACGTACTTCGGAGAAATTATCTCCCTTCCGCGGTCTCAGCCCATGTACAAAAGGAACTGTCCCTCGGTGACCCTTCTTGTCCAAGATGGGTATGCAGCCTGGCCTTGCCCAAGGGAGCATTCCACTCCCCCAGGGAGAGATTAGGACGGGGCTGTGTGCCCCCCACCGAGAATCCTAACGACAGTGAGATCCCTCAGAGACTTCACTGAGAGCCTCCACATTCTCTGGGACACGTGAATCAGGAAGGCTTTGGGTCAGCCCTTGCTGCAGACATTCTGGAACCACACCGAGCCTGGAAACCTCACTCCGGTCCTAATCTCGGACTTCTCAGTTATATGCAATAGATTTCCTTTTTTTTTTTTTTTTTTTTTTTTTTTGGTTTGTTTAAGCCAAGTACATGGATGCCTCACAGTACAAGAAGGTTCTCGAGCTCTCACTGCTTCTTCTGTGCTGGCCAGCTAAACGGATAGTCACTGGTCTGTGCTTCGATATTCCCTTCTATCAAAGGAATCAACAATACCTACACAGAGTCGTAAAGATTCAATACATAATAAATATAAAATATTTTTACAATGCAAAGGTAAAGGAAACATCATGTACCTTAATTTTTCTAAATAAAATTCTTTCTAGCCCTCCATTTACTAGGATGAAAAGACTCATACCAGTCATTACTGGAGGTTCTTTTAGTCTTTAATGCTAAAATGTGTCAAAAATTACCTAGGAAAGACTCGTCTTTGGTCTACCATGGTTGCTACTGGGATGGTCCCTGCCCAAGACCATGTGGTCCATTAAAGGCAGGTGGCCCCTCCTCCTCTTGGCCATCTGGGGGATCGTGGGATGGTCCCTGCCCGAGACCATGTGGTCCATTAAAGGCAGGTGGCCCCTCCTCCTCTTGGCCATCTGGGGGATCATGGGATGGTCCCTGCCTGAGACCATGTAGTCCATTAAAGGCAGGTGGCCCCTCCTCCTCTTGGCCATCTGGGGGATCATGGGATGGTCCCTGCCTGAGACCATGT
>PITA01018210.1:7227-17871 GCA_004023965.1 Spilogale gracilis | reverse complement strand
CATTCTTCCTCCCAGTCCCTAGAGCCACTGCAGTCTTGGGCAGCTCCCTCTCTTTCATCCCAGTGACTCTACCTACACACCCTGTGCTCCGTCCAAGGAAATCTGCCCTCAAGAGAGCTTCCTGAGGTTTTTCCAGCGCCCAACAGACCTGAAAGAGAGAAAATATCCAACTCTGGCCACCTCCCCAACAGCCTTCTGGTCTCACCCGAGGGAGAAAACACAGTGAAGCGGAGGCACACTGGGGAGGGCCGCCACCAGGGACATAGGCTGGCTGAAGACTGGGACCTAATCACGGAATCACAGGGCACTTCCCCCTTGGCCACACCTCCCCATCCTATCCGTAGGGCTCCTGTGTAACAGGGGAATACAACGGAAAGAACTATGTGTCTCAGACAATATTTAACAAGTCTCTAGGGAGACCCCAAAACAACGGGAAGGACACAAACACATGCCAAGGAAGACTTGCCTCGGACACAGCCTGAGGTGTCACCTATAAAACATCCCACCGAAGACCCCTTTCCCCCCATTCCTTTTATCCACTGTACTATTGCCCAGTTTTCAAGAAAAATGGCAAGGCATATCGAAAGAGAAATGAAAGGATGGATTACAATGGTCTTGACTAGATTATGAAAAGCAGAAGTGAGTCTTCCCAGACTCTAGGCTCACTTGTGTTCAGCCTTCCCCACTTGCCAGGAGCCCAGCGTTGTGTTTCTAGGATCGTCACCTCTGAGCTCAGGCAGGTGAACAGCCTGGGGGAACCTGGGGGAGCCACACTGCTGGATCCTCTAAAGGGCAATGTTCCTCTGTCAGAAGGTTCTAGTGCTTTTCTCATTGCACCTTCATGCTGGAGCCCTGAAGGCGGGCCCCCGATCTGGAGCTTAGGGTCTACACCCACCTGCTCAGAGCTTAGAATCAGAGTCCCAGAGTCTAACCAGCCTGTCTCTAAGGGACGCTCGAGAGAACTCCAGCGTGATGAACCCAGAGTGGGAATTTGTGGGTTGGCCCTATGGCCAGGAACATCCCCTCCATCCCAAAGTCCAGAGGCTGGGTCCACTCTGTTCCTAGGCCAAGAGCCTCTAGGCTCTCTAGGTCGGGGAAGCAAACTGGAATCCATGGCAATAATGGGAGGGGGTCCAGCTGGGCCTCTCCCCTCCCCCTGCCACCATTTGCTGGCCAACAAACACAACTATGGCTCTTTCAATAGTTGAGAGATTAAGAACCCGACAAGGTGAAGTTTGGTAAGGAGGTTGGGTCAGGGACCAAGTTCGGTTGGGTAATAGGATTTAGCCTCAGAGCGAAGTCTGTGGCTAGGAAGGAAATGTCACATCATGGGGTGAAAAGCAGGTCATTAAGAAATTGAGATCCAGTGACAGAGGGATGCCCTGCAGTGAGGAAGAAGAAAAAGACAGTGATGGGCCGGATGCACGGTGGAGGCCAGAGATGAGGAAGCTAAGGTTAGAGGGGACTCTGGCAGAGGAGTTGGGGTGTCTAGGGGGAGCACAGCGGGAACCACATCTTCCCACCACACAGGAAGTCCTGCTCACCTGGTTGTTCTGCATCAATCTTGATAGAAAGTATGCACGGAGCTGCCTTCGACAGGGGCTTCCTCAGGTGGCTGTAGAAGACTGGGGACACCAGCTACAGCCAGGAGCCCCGCAAGGGGCAGGGTGACCGGCCAAATCCAAGGCTGCCATGTTCCCAGCTCACTGTTTTCCTTCACTTACCCCAAGGCGTTCTCCCATGGTCTCCTCCTGATGTGTCTCCCTGCTCTGTCAACAGGGGTTTTAGCTGACGGTGCAGGGACCCTGGCTGACACAGGCCAGGCTGGGAAAAAAGATACCAGAAGGAAAGGACAAGATTAGTCACCATTTCCCCCGAGACTGTGGGTCATAGCTCAGGTCAGCCCCTTGCGGGCAAGTGTTCCAAACTGGGATTATAGAGGTCCAGGTGACATGCGATGAGGGTCAGAGCGAAGCTATCTTGCAGAGGCTAATTACAACAGAAAAGATTCTCCAACCTGACCCGTGCATCACTGACTCACTGACTGCCCGCTGCACCCCCACTTCTTGGCTCCACCTTGGGCTCCATGAAATTTGGACTCACAAGACGAGATTCCAGGTGTCCTGCCCACTCCTTCTACCCACTCACCAGAGGCCCTGCGAGTGGCAGGTGGAGGCTGCTGGACCCTTTCTCCTCCTTGATGTCCATGAGCCCCTGGAAAGACCAGTCACCAAGGAAGAGAACTTCCAAATTTGGGAGAAGGGGAGGGGGGATCACTTCCCAGCCTCCTGAGGTCAGGCTACCAGGTGAAGTCTGGCAACACCTTAGACTCACTTGTTGGCAGGCAGGACATCCAACTGTCTGGAAACAGGAGCAGGTGCATGGCCAGGGTGACCCGGCGGCCGGTGCCCGGAGCCCTGGTGTAGCAGACGCAGAGCAGGCTCTTCCCGGCATCCTTGTCCACGTGGCACGTCTGGGTCGCAATTGCCCTGTCTCTGGTGATTCTTCCTCACAGAGACCTCTCTGTCCTACTCGAGGGGACATCTCATGAGCCCTCAAGCCCAATGCAGGCTGAGGGATTTCCCTGTCCTTCTCCTGCCCAGAGCCTGCCGCACCCCAAGATCCCAACACGAGTCACTGGATGCAGTGTTGGGAAGAGATGGAGAAGTACCAGACGCCGTCAAATAAGTGATCTCCTTAATTATACTTTTGAAGTATCGAGAGGTCAATAGGGATTTTGTTGAAATGTTGGAAATTCCATGGGAAAATTCAGGAAAGCTTTCATAGAGCAAGTAAGCCCAGTGTGGCTGAAAACAACAGACCCAGCACCCTGTAAGGGCAATGACGCCCTCGAGAGGTTGGTGGTGAGGCGGGAAGGCATCACCGCCGGTCGGGTCAGGAAAACTTGAGGTGTGCAGGCTGACAGGGATTTGGGTGAACGGAATTGCTCTGTATAAAAAGAAGAGGATTTAGATGATGGGGGGAAGGGGTCGACAGGAGAGAGATAAGAGGGGTGTGGGTAAAACTTGAGAACACCTGGTCCAGGGGAGACTCTGTAATATGATCAATCACGGGGTGGTGGTGGTGGGGGGGTTGTTCTGGCCCCAGGGACCAGGCTCGCTGCTGTCACACCGCCAGTGTCTTTAGTAAAGTCCTCTTTGCTCGCTGATGCTTCTTTGTGGAAGTGGGTCCTTGTGGGCAAACTTGAAAGTTTTCTTCTGCGGAGGAGGACGTGAGGCCAGAGTCCGTGATGGGAGGACGGGGTCCGTGATGGGAGGGCGGGGTCCGTGATGGGAGGGCGGGGCCCTCGAGGACAGCGGAGGCTCTGAAGGCGCTTCCCTGGGAATCCGCAGAACTCCCTGAGCTGACTTCAGCCTTGAGGGCTGTGGGGCTGGTGGGAGGACCAATGGGGAAGGACAGACCCGGCCCTCCTCCGGCTTATCCGTGGAATAAACAGAAGATTGTACTAATGTAAAAACCCGTATGAGGACAAGGGTGTCGGAAAATAGGAAGGCAAAAAGAAGTGTGGAGGGATGTCTTAGGCCCAGGTGGGGTCCTGGTGGTGAGGGCCCAGGAGAGGGATCAGCATCTAGCTTCCCCCTGCTCCCTTCCCCCACCCGCAGGAATACTGCTTCCCTTTCCAGCACTTTCTCAGTGCCCGCCCATTGCCTGAGCAGCAGGTGCCTGAGACAACAGCAAAGATCTCTTCTCTGGGCTGTTTGTTTTTTGGGTTTTGTTTGAAATGCCGTTTGTGATGTGGAGCTCCTTCTGTTTCTCCATTTGCTGGAGAGGAATCTCCCTTCAGCAATACTTTGGAAAAACAGAAACAAGAATTTGGAGCACGTTCAACCAAATTTCTCAGTTCACAGATCAAATAAGACAATAGTTAAAAGTTCTATACATTTTGGAAATTACAAGTTCATTTCTCTTTTTAGTACAGGTAATTTCCTAAAGAGGAAATAAAGATAGCTTGATAGATAGATATGGAAATATAAGGATATATACATATAATAAGGATTTTATAGTTGGTACAATGAACTTCTGCTATATAGAAATTATGCCCAAGTCTGGGACTTGTAGGTTAAATTCCTGTATCATTAAAAAAAAAAAAATTCCTGCATCATTCTTAATTAAAGGAGAGGCAAAACATTCTCTGTCTGGTCACAATACAGTCATAATTTATCAATAATAATTATTTAAGTTACTATGTGATCTTTGCTGGACACTTTGGTGATAAACATAGTTTTTGCTCATTCTGCTAATATTATCAAGGCTGCTTAATATGTTTATAGTCCTCAGCTGTTTCCATTATAACCCTGAACTAAATGCTGCGGTGTAGACGGACACCATCTCTGGCCCCTGGAAAGTCAGTGTCTATACGGAGAGAAAATACATAAATACAACACGCATAGATACCACCACAAGGCGGTAGGGTACATGACTAAGAGTTAAATCTGTTGAGAGCAGTGTGGTCTACTGCTAACTGTGCCGCTAACTAGATATGTGACCTTGAGCAGGGCCCTTAGGCCCCATGGGGCCCCATTTCCTTATATTCAGAATGGGAGAGCTGAGCTATTATCTCAAAGGGCCTAGTTAGCTACAGGGCTGTAGAAGAGGAAATGTTGTGTACAAATAGACATTTGATCACCCTCTGCCCACGGGGTTTTATTTGTTTGGGATTAACTGCTCTATCAGCCAGGAAGTGTCCTAAATGGATCAACAGAATGGCTTTCTCATCTCCTCAAAGTGAGCAGTTTAGGTAATCTCAGATTTAAGATCCCCAACCTCTAGCGTGACTTTAACCACTAGGATTGGTTTAGGCCGCACCCAATTGGAATGAAATACAGGATTTCTGCTGGGAATTCTCGGATGCAGAGGTTCTCCCTAGGCTGGAGGGTAGTGTGAAAGCCCGGAAAGACTGTAGTCATTCACAAGAGGGCTTAAGTCAATGCCGCTGGAGAGCATTGCCAAGAGGATAGGAAAACAGAGTCAGAGTTTTCTCGAGACCCAAAGTAAGAATTCACATAGCTACCCCTGGAAAGGTATGATATAAATAGGGGGAAAAAAAGAAGAGAGACTCTTAATATTGGGACAGAAGGCAGGAATCGGGAGGGAATGCGCTGAATTTCAATGATGGTGCCTTGGTTGGTTGAAGCAGAGAATGTGTAACCATTCAATATTAAACATCTGTGTTTTAATACCATGGATCCTACCTGTGGTTGAGGTTGGCCTGTAGTCATGGGTTCAGGACGGAGCCATGGCATGACCCAGTTCTCCAAGAGCTTATGGCCAAGCACAGGGATTGAAAGGTCGACCACCAACTACAGCAGAGGAGGGCTGACCTCTCATTCAGCTCCAGGGTCTGCCCCGCAAGGAGAGTTTCATGGAGGGGGTTGTCTTTCGAATTCCTGCCTGGGAGGAATGATGATCCACATAGTACAGATAAATAAATAAATAAAATTTAAATATATATATTTGCCTTTCTTTTACACATTCCTGTAAGGATTAACTAAGATCACAAAAGCAACTAGCAAGTGGTGGAGTTAACAAGGGGCCCCAAGTCTCTCTGGCTTCAAGACCTAGGTATAGACTCTCACTTCTCAAAATGTGGTCTGTGGGCCAAGAACATCAGAGTCGTCCAGGAGCAGGGCTGGCTATGCAGTCTGTATGGCCCCGTACAAAACACTGAGTGCCTTATTCAAAACACGGAAAAAAAAGGACCACTGAAGCTACCAAAATATGGAGCTTTTTCAAGTCTTCCACAGCCTCTCAACTTGCGATGTTTTATAATTGCTGTTTAAGGTCATTCTAAGAAAAGAAACATTCAGATTTTAAATTACTTGCATGGATTTACCATTCATATTTTTATGTGACACCAGTTTTAAATGGAAACTTAAAGTGAATTCATATGCGAAATCATCAAAATCACACCACTTGTACACACATTCATATTTTGTTCTCACCAGAACACTAAACAAAGCAACTCAGTTATTCTTAATATTTTACTTCTTAATAAGCACATATTCTGTCAGCAATCTCCACCTTCTGCTCCTTGATGAAGAAGGAAGAACTGGGGCTCCTGGGTGGCTCAGTCATTAAGTGTCTGCCTTTGGCTCAGGTCATGATCCCGGAGTCCCAGGATCGAGCCCAGGATCGAGCCCAGCATCGGGATCCCTGCTCGGCAGGAAGCCTGCTTCTCCCTCTCTCACTCCCCCTGCTTGTGTTCCCTCTCTAGCTGTGTTTCTCTCTGTCAAATAAATAAATAAAATCTTTAAAAAAAAAAAAAAAAAAGAACTGAAAGGAAATGGAACTTTCCCTTTCTTTGTGTGGCATCACTTTGGGCATAAGAGGTTGGCTAAGAGAGAGAAGTAACAGAAAAGATACGCTAGGGTTTCTTAGTCATTCATGATTCTTTGAATTACATTTCCTTCTTTCTGAATCCACAGCAAATTCTGGTTCTAAGGCTGCCAGGACCTACCCTTCCTAAGTCGCAGACAGAGCATTCCCCTGTACTTGCTTTGAGATGTGCAGAATTCCCACCAGAACTCTGCACTCATGAGGGTCTCCATTATTATACATATGCTTGTAGGGCAGCAAGGGACAGGGGACGCATTCCTACTGCACTGCAGGATATCCTCTTGCTTGTGCTGACTCTTTGTACCTCCCAACTTTACTCACAGAACACAGGTTCAAGTTTAAATGAGTAAGAATTTCAAGGGGCATGTGGATGGCTCTGTCAGTTAAGTGCGTGACTCTTGGTTTCAGCTCAAGTCATGAACTCAGGGTCATGAGACTGAGACTTGCCTTGGGCTCCACGCTCAGCACAGAGTCTGCTTGAGATTCTCTCTCCCTCCCCCGTTTCCCCTCACTTGCTCTCTTTCAAATAAATAAATAAAGTCTTTAAGTCACAGTAGAGCATCCAACAAAGCTCAGGTCCCTTCTGAGCTCAGAGCCTGACGGGCAGAGGCTGCAGCTTGAAGCTTGCTGTGTCTTTGAGCTTGTGGGCCATGCAGGTTGTCGGCTCCCTCCCCCTGCAGCTTACTCAAGATCTGCATCTATTCGAGATGCCGAGGAGGTTTGTGGGCGTATTAAAGTTTGAGAAGCTCTGGTGTAGTCCAGACCACCGAAGATTCCGTCTCCTCAGCTTGACGCCGACTTTCCTCCCTGGCCGGGTAAAGCAGAACTGTCTGCTCTGGTCTGCCTGCCCCTCGGCCATCCCGCCCACAGGTCTGCATCCAGCTGCACCAGGAAGGTAGCAACCCACCGCCGGCTGGCTCTTCGGAAAACCTATTTACGAGGCTTTACTGAAATTTCAAGTTTCACCTGCCTTCCCTCCAAGGCCTTTTGTATATTACTGAATCCCAAGGAAGAAACCACAAAAGCAGATCATAGGGGCCGGGCTAGAGGCAGAGACCTCCAAAAGATGAAAGTCTTGTTAATTTATGCATCCATATGTAAGGGAGGTATCCTTGTTACTGAGAATTCAAAAGCCAGAGTCTTGTTTTCCTCCACTTTTGCTATTTAATTCCATCATTTCCTTGATTTTGCCAGTTTTGAATTTGCCCAGGGTGCAAAGTCTCTACTTCCGTTTGAGATTTTTTTATAATCAAAAGACAGAAGGGTTTGGTTTGTATTTCTCTGATGCTGAGTGACGCGGAGCATTTTTCCATGTGTCTGTGGCCATTTGGATGTCTGCTTCCGAGAAGTGTCTGTTCATGTCTGTCTGTTTCCTGACTGGATTATTTGTTTTTTTGGATGTGGAGTTTGAGAAGTTCTTTATAGATCTTGGATACTAGCTCTTTATCTGATATTTGCAAATATCTCCTCCCATTCTGTAGGTTGTCTTTTAGTTTTGTTGACCATTTCCTTCCACCGTGAGATACCCCCTCACATCAGTCAGAATAGCTCAAATTAACAAGTCAGGAAACAACAGGTGTTGGCGAGGATGCAGTGGAAAGGGACGCTGTTGGTGGGAACGTAAGCTGGTGCAGCCCCCTGGAAAACAGTATGGGGGTTCCTCCAAAAGTTGAAAATAGAGCTCCCCTATGACCCTGCAATTGCACTACTGGGTATTTACCCTAAGGATACAAATGTAGTGATCCAGAGGGGCACATGCACCCCAATGTTTATAGCAGCAATGTCCACAATAACCACACCAGGGAAAGTGCCCAGATGTCCACTGACAGATGAATGGAAAAAGAAGACATGGTGTGTGTATGTATATATATATATATATATATATATATATATATATATACACAATGGAATATTACCTAGTCATCAAAAAGAATGAAATCTTATCATTTGCAACAATGTGGATGGAACTAGAGTGTATTATGCTAAGCAAAATGAGTCAGAGAAAAACAAATAACATATAATTTTACTCATATGTGGAATTTAAGAAGCAAAACATAAACATAGGGGAAGGGAGGGAAAAATAAATTAAGACAAAATCAGAGAGGGAGACAAATCATGAGAGACACTGAACTATGGGAAAGAAACTGAGGGTTGCTAGAGGGGAGGTGGGTAGGGCGGTGGGGTAACTGGGTGGTGGGCACTGAGAAGGGCACGTGATGTGATGAGCACTGGGTGTTCTATGTGACTGATGAATCAGTGAACTCTACCTCTGGAACTAATAATATACTGCATGTTAATTAATTTATTTTAGATTAAAAACAAAAAAATTAGAGGGGCACAGAGCCTCCTTAAAAAAAATTTAGAGAAATAATTTTAACCTCCCCCACCCCAGAAAATCTTTAAGAGAAGGAGAGCAGGGAGTGCAAAATGTAATTCTGACATTCTCTTTCACAGTTCCTAAGAATAATAATTTGAGCAAAGAAATCAGGTCAGAATTAGGAAACTTCTTCTTCTTCTTTCACTTTCAACCTCAGAAATAAAACGCTGTTACCCCAAGGTTAACACAGAATTGCCCCTCAGTTGGGAAGCAAAGCCCCCCTGCACTGCTAGGGTTGCAAGCCGATACAACATTTCTTAAACAACAGTGGCTCTCCTCCTCCTGTGTGGGTATGTGTTAAAAAAGAGAAAAAAAAAAAAGAAAGAAAGAAAGTAAGGAAGAGAAAGGAAAAAGACAAAGAAGAAAGAGGAAAAAATTAAAGAGACGCCCTTGGGTAGCTCAGTCGTTAGGCATCTGCCTTCGGCTCAGGTCATGATCCCAGAGTCCTGGGATCGAGCCCCACATCGGGCTCCCTGCTCAGCGGGAAGCCTGCTTCTTCCTCTCTCGCTCCCCCTGCTTGTGTTCCCTCTCTGGCTGTGTTTCTCTCTGTCAAATAAATAAATAAAATCTTTAAAAAAAAAAAAAAAGAAAGAAAGAAAGAAAAGAAAAAGAAAAGAAGCTTTGAAAAGACTCCTTCAAGGGGAATGGCTTCCTTCTCCAAAATTTCATGATTAAGCCTACTGGCCAAGTTTTCAGGGCCAAGTCCCTGCTTATAATTTATCAGTACTGTTCTAACAATCAGATATCTTGAGTTTAAAACCAAGTGTATATGCTCCCTGACCAGAAATGGAAATGGCATCCAAAAAGGACTAGCTAGAGGAGGGAGTAAGGGAGCAGCACAGAGAGAGTGGGGGTGACTCGGGTCCACAGAAGGAGTGAAGAGCATGACAGGGGTCCACAGAGAGAGTGGGGGTGTGACTCGGGCTCACAGAGGAAGTGGGGATGTGACTGCGTTCCAGAGAGAGACGGGGCCTTGACTGGAACCCATAGAGAGACTGAGGGGATGACTCGGGCTCACACCTCTGTGTGTAAGAGAGTGGGGGCATGGGGGACCCACAGAGAGAGGGGGGACAGTACTCAAACCCACAAAGAGAGAAGGAGTGTGCCTTGGACTTAGAGAAGGGCCGCATGACTCATGAGCCCACAGGAGTAGAGGGTGTGACTGAGACCCACGGGGAGGGGGGGAGGACGGTGTGACTGACTGGGACCTCCTAAAGGTCCTGGACTTTTCAGCGGCTCCCTTCTCCCCCACCTACAACTAAGGCAAGGGCAGCAGCAAAGAGACGTCTGAGTAGTTAGCTCTTTGAGGTTGAGTTTTTAGCACAAAACTGTGTGCTCTGAAGTATTTCCTTATAAATGGTCCTGCTTGCACAATGATTGCATTCTCTCTTGGATCACTGACTCAGCACATTGGGTAGCATGAGTGACAGGGACATTTTAAATTCATGGGAAATACAAAACCCCCTTTGTGGGCCTTGGTTTCAGCTGCTGCTTCAGGTAACAAGAGTTGAGCTAAGTTTCCCTCCTTTTCCCTTTCTTATCCATTGATTCTCAGGCCAAGGTGCTATCAAGTAGCGGGCTGACCTGTAGGCCAAGGGTGGGAGGAGGAGATGAAAAGCAAGTTAATCCACCTGATGGAGAGGGGGCCGGTTTCATCAGGAGACAGCTGCGTTTCCAAAGCCAGATCAAAATCAGGTTCAAGAAGTTAAGTCCTGGGGCGCCTGGGTGGCTCAGTTGGTTAAGCCACTGCCTTCAGCTCAGGTCATGATCCCGGAGACCCGGGATCGAGTCCCACATCGGGCTCCCTGCTCGGCGGGAAGCCTGCTTCTCCCTCTCTCACTCCCCCTGCTTGTGTTCCCTCTCTGGCTGTGTTTCTCTCTATCAAATAAATAAAATCTTTAAAAAAAAAA
>PITA01018209.1:0-41005 GCA_004023965.1 Spilogale gracilis | reverse complement strand
TTTTTTTTTTTTTAGTGGCAGGCAAAATGGTGTTAGTAAAATGCTTTGGAAACTGGAAGGCTTGAACTTGAAATCTGGCTAGGCTACTATTACTGGTCATATACCTTCAAAAAGTTGTTTAACAACTCTCTATATATCCACAAACTGAAAGTAACAGTACTTAATCTGATAGTGTTACTGTAAATAGAATTAGGCATAATTTTGTAGAGCATCTGATACAAAAATAGGCTTTGAACCATGTTGACTATTATATATTATTATAGATTTATTTAAAAAAGTACTTTTTCTCACAAACTTTAGTTATTACTGTGGATTCACTCTTGAGTTTTATCAGATTAGATCAATATATTATTTTTTCTATTGTTCTTTAGAATGGAATTTTGATTTGAGTTTGTTTTCATCTAATACTATTTTTATTATTGATTATGTTTCTCTGCCTAGTGCTTTGGATCAGATTGTATAGGCACTGTGGTAATGCCTATAACTTTTGAAAAGGGGAAAGAGAGAAAACTGTAGATATTTGCTCACTAGGCAGTTTTTTGTGCATCTTTCAAATCTAAGAATGGCATAAGGACTTTATATGCTATTATTGTGAGTGGGAATAATTCCACCATTTTGGCAGATTGAGAATGAATGATTGTCCAGGAAATAAACTATACATATAAGAAAAATATGATTATAAAACGCTAGAAAATAACTTTAATGTTGAAAAAGTAGATCAGAAGGGCTTTTAACTGACGATGGATTTAAAGAACCCAGTGATAAAGCTGAATTTTGAAAATATGATTATGCTGAAAATAAAATAGTTGAAAAAGCAAATAAAATAATGGAAATCGTAAAAAAAAAACCCAAAAGTGAGCAGTTATAAAATATAGTGTCCATATAAAGTGGCAATAGGAATTTTAAAGTGAAATAAAATGGTGTGGGTTTTTTATTATTGTTTAAATCTTTTAACTTTGTTGATTAAAGGCAGTATTAGATTTTACAGTTTAATAAAGAAGCACTTGGATACAGATAGTTTTATAAGAGTATGAATTGTTGAGCTTATAAAAATAGCTAAATTTCAAAAGGTCCAGAAACACAATAGTTTCTGACTAGGAAATGGCCGTATAAGTACTTAAGCTTGCCTATCCATATACACTTAAAAAGGTGAATCTGCAGGCATACTCCAGGAGATTGGCTTTATTAGACTGGGACAGGGCCTGGAAAAGTGTCCCCTAAACACATTTCTTTAGACAATTTGCAACCAGGTTTCAGAGGTATAGCAACATCTTAAAATATCAAAAATATCAAGACAAAAGATTATTAATCTTCAGTTATGTAGAAAAAATTGTTGTAGGCTCCTGGAAGAGTAAGGATGATCATTTCACAGATCCTGTTCTCAAAAACTTAATCTTTTAAAACAGAGTTGCCTTAAACGTGCCATAAGAATGTTACAGACATCACACTTCATTAGCTAAATTGAAAAGCAGATTATTTTCTCTTCTGAACCCTTTTCTTCTTCTTCTTCTTCTGAACCCTTAATAGGATTGATGGGAAGAAGGCCTTTCCAGGTACATGATGTGAGCACTATCAATAAAATCTAACTGAAGATAGAGTGGATTTGGGGAAAGGCAAATAATGTGATTTAGATGAAATTGATGACCAGATATTTATCCATTCAGTAAATATTTGTGGAGAATAAATCTGAGAACAAGGCTTGGAATAAAGAGGTTGTCGTATGAGTGGACAGAAATGAGTAGAATCAACTGCTACTCCACTAGAACATAAAGTTCAGTTGTAGGCTAAAAGTCAATGGTTGATTGGGTTTGGGGAGATATGAATGGGGGAAAGAGCAAAGAATCACTTGAGTTTTCTGTTGTGAGCCACTGCTTGTGTTCTAATAACAGCTCCTGAGTTTGGATGGCCCCTATTTTACAGGCACTTTACTTGCCTCTTTCATATTTGGTCTCATTTAAACTTTGCAACAGTACAATGAAGTGGCCAGTATAGCCCCTTTGTTGATACCAGTACTGTAGACCACTGAGTTGAATGCTGAAAGAGAGTGATATAATCATAGCTAGATATGGGGCCTTTTCCATCCTCCTTTACCATCAAGAAGAACACATTAATTTGTTTTCCTCCTATTAAAGAAATCGAGGACCATAGCATACACTGATTAGTATTCCAATACTGCTAGTGGGAAATGACTATTTGTAGTAGGAATTGCAGATTATATTCAAAATAAGAGTACTTTAAAATTATAGTTGCTTTAGGTAAAATACTGACTTTGGTAAACAGTCCTCTCATTTGAGATCTGCTGTAATTTTGTTTAACATTGAGCATAAGACTTCATTAAAATTCTTTAGTTCACTCAATTTAGTTGCATACTTATGGACAAAGTTTATTTAAAGATAATATCCCCCTAAGCTACTTATTATCATGAATTATGAAAATAAATAGAGTTTTCTTAGAAGGTGCAAATCAAATGTGTTTTCCCCTAATTTTCACTTAGAGTAGGGGAGAGGTTTTCATTTTATTTGTTTATTTAAATTTTTTTATTATATTAGTCACCATATAGTACCTCATTAGTTTTTGATGTAGTGTTTCATGATTCATTGTTTGTGTATAACATCCAGTGCTCCATGTAATACATACCCTCCTTATACCCATCACCTAGCTAACCTATCCCCCCACCCCTCTCCTCTCTAAAACTCTCAGTTTGTTTCTCAGAGTCCATAGTCTTTCATGGTTCATCTTCCCCTCTGATTTTCCCCCTTACTTATTTCCTTCCTTCTCCTAATGTTCTTCGGGGTATTCCTTACATTCCACATAAGTGAAACCATATGATAATTATCTTTCTCTGCTTGACTTATTTCGCTTAGTATAATCTCCTCCAGTCCTATCCATGTTGATGCAAATGGTGGGTATTCATCCCTTCTGATGGCTGAGTAATATTCCATTGTGTATAGGGGCCACATCTTCTTTATCCATTCATCTGCTGAAGGACACCTCATCTCCTTCCACAGTTTGGCTATTGTAGACATTGCTGCTATGAACATCGGGGTCTGTGCCCCATTGGATCAGTACATTTGTATCTTTGGGGTAAATACCCAGTAGTTCAATTGCCAGGTCATAGGGTAGCTCTATTTTTAACTATTTAAAGAACCTCTATTATGTTTTCCGAAGTGGCTGTACCGATATGAATCCTCACCAACAGTGTAAATGGATTCCCCTTTCTCCACATCCTCTCCAACATTTGTTGTTTCCTGCCTTGTCAATTTTTGCCATTCCTGGTGTAAGGTGGTATCTCAGTGTGGTTTTGATTTGTATTTCCCTGATGGCTAATTATGATGAACATTTTTTTTCAGGTATCTATTAGCCATTTGTATGTCTTCTTTGGAGAAGTATCTGTTCATTTCTTCTGCCCATTTTTGACTTGATTATTTGTTTTTTGTATGTTCAGTTTGAGAACTTCTTTATAGATCTTGGATATCAGCCATTTGTCTGTAGTGTCATTTGCAAATATCCTCTCCCATTCTGTGGGTTGCCTCTTTGCTTTGTTGGCTGTTTCCATTGCTGTGCAGAAGCTTTTTATCTTGATGAAGTCCCAAAGTTCATTTTCGCTTTTGTCTCCTTTGCCTTTGGAGACGTGTCTTGAAAGAAGTTGCTGTGGCTGATGTCAAAGAGGTTACTGCCTATGTTCTCCTCCAGAATTTTGATGGATTTTTGTCTCATGTTGAGGTCTTTCATCCATAGAGTTTATCTTTGTGTGTGACATAAGAGAATGGTCGAGTTTCATTCTTCTGTGTACAGCTGTCCAATTTTCCCAGCACCATTTATTGAAGAGACTGTCTTTTTTCTATTGGACATTCTTTCCTGTTTTGTTGAAGATGAGTTGACCCCGGAGTTGAGGTTCCATTTCTGGGCTCTCTATCTGTTCTATTGATATTTGTGTCTTTTTTTCTGCCAGTGCCATGCTGTTTTGGTGATCACAACTTTGTAATATAGCTTGAAATCAAGCAACATGATGTCCCCAGCTTTGATTTTCTTTTTCAACATTTTCTTGGTAATTTGGGGTCTTTTATGGTTCCATTCAAATTTTAGGGTTGTTTGTTTTAGCACTTTGAAAGATGCTGATGGTATTTTGATATGGATGGTATTGAAAGGATAGATTGCTGTAGGCGACATAAACATTTTAACAATGTTTGTTCTTCTGATCCATGAGCATGGAATGTTTTTCCATCTTTTTGTATCTTCTTCAATTTCTTTGATAAGTGTTCTGTAGTTTCTAGAGTATAGATATGTTACCTCTTTGGTTATGTTTATTCCAAGGTATCTTATGGATTTTGGTGCTATTATAAATGGAATTGATTCTCTCATTTCTCTTTCTACAGATACATTGTTAGTGTAGAGGAAAGTAACTGATTTCTGTGCATTGATTTTTGTATCCTGCCACATTACTGAAATGCTGTATGAGTTCTCATAATTTGGGGGTGGAGTCTTTTGGGTTTACTACATAAAGTGTCATATCATCTGTGAAGAGAGAGAGTTTGATTTCTCTACCAATTTGAATACATTTTATTTCTTTTTGTTTTATGATTCCTCGTGCTAGGATGTCTAGTACTATGTTGAATAGTCATGGCAAGAGTGGGCATCCTTGTCATGTTCCAGATCATAAGGGAAAGGCTCTCAGCTTTTCCCCATTGAGAATGGTATTTGCTGTGAGATTTTCATAGATGGTTTTTATGAAATTGAGGAATGTTCCCTCTATCCCTATATATTCTGAAGAGTTTTAATCAGGGAAGGATGCTGTGTTTTGCCAAATGCTTTTTCTGCATCAATTGAGAGGACCATGTGGTTCTTGTCTCTTCTCTTATTAATGTGTTCTATCACATTGATTGATTTGTGAATGTTGAACCATCCTTGCATCCCAGGAATAAATCCTACCTGTTGGTGATGGATAATCCTTTTAATGTGCTGTTGGGTCCTATTAGCTAGGATCTTGGTGAGAATTCTGGCATCCATATTCATCAGGGATATTGGTCTGTAATTCTCCTTTTTGATGGGGTCTTTGCCTGGTTTTGGGATCAAGGTAATGCTGGCCTCATAGAATGAGTTTGGAAGTATTCCTTCTGTTTCTATTTTTTTGAAACAACTTCAGGAGAATAGGTATTATTTCTTCTTTGAATGTTTGGTAGAATTTCCCTGGGAATCCATCAGGCCCTGGACTCCTGTTTTTTGGGAGGTTTTTAATCATTGCTTCAATCTTGTTACTGGCTATTGGTCTGTTCAGATTGTCAGTTTCTTCCTGTTTCAGTCTTGGTAGTTTATAGGTTTCCAGGAAGGCATCACTTCTTCCAGGTTGCTTAATTTATTGACATATAGTTGTTGATAATATTTTCTAATAATTGTTTCTGTTTCCTCGATGTCAGTTGTGATCTCTAAGGGTGAGAGTTTTAAATATAATTCCGAAAATTTATGGTCCCTCTCAATTTAAAAAAAATTCCAATATATGCACTTTTCACACCAAAATATTAGTATTGGGGGACAAAGTAAAATCATCAAATTAAAGAATGCTATAAACAAAAGTGATGTTCTGTAATAGGTTCTGCTATTTTGTTTTTCATTATAACTTACGTACAGCATTACTCATTTTGCAAAAGAATTTGATTAACATTTCAAATGAAAATGGAACATTACTAAGGGTAATAGCCAATTCAAACCTTAATGATCAGTTTATTGGAAGTTAAATGGTACAGCCACAGGATGAATACATTTATAATTACAGCAGTACTAAATCAGAATATCATGCTGGGATTTGGTTCCCTAGCACAAGAGTTCAATGCCACGCATATTTGCCCCCCTAATTTACCTAATATTAACTTTTAGTTGAAGAAGTAAAGCCTTATCTAGTCTAGTTCAAGCCTGTACTTATCAATGGTAAAATGTGAGGGATTTAAATTTTGTTGTCTGGTGCTCCTGGGACCTGTGAGAGGTTTATGAATAAGGCCACCTTTTATTCTCACCCCTAAATCCTGTCAGCCCCAAATGCAGCTATATTCAAAGGTGATTAGAGGCATGGTTATGAACCTCAGGGTACTGTGAAGCCATAAAAAGAAGGATTAAAAAAATTTAGAGATATGCGAATATAAAGGCCTGATCCATTAACAGCCTTGAACTCTCAGTAATGGTGTGGTTGCAGTTTTTATCAAGTTTATAGAGAACAAATTGCTATTATTTATTTGATTTATGTGCAATTCCACTCCAGTAGATGGATTTGAAGTGTCTTATCTGTGATAAAACTCTATCCATATCAGAATTTATATGAAAATAGTGACACATAATTTTGTGCACATACATAGATAGATACCAATGAAGATTAGAATACCAATGTTAGAATACCAGTTAGTATCACCATAGTATTAATATTATCAACATAGTTTTAGTATTAATATGTACAGGTTGAGACAAAAACATGTGTTTAGTCTTTGGACCTTTGTTTGCTTCTGTTTCTCAATAACCCATAGTGAGTGATGACAACAGTTGGGAGAGTACAACTGCAGAGAGTATGTTGGTGCTGGATTAGGCCTCAGGCCTCAAATTAAAACTCCTGGTAATTACTCAGTCCATTTCTATAGGAATAAAAGGCATACTTCCAATAACAGAACAAAGTGACTTTTCATTACAGAACAAAGGAAAAGAAAATGAAATCTAAGTGCAACTGGATAATGCTCACCAACATAGTTAACACCGACTCCTACTGAACTCACGCTATTTACAGCTGTGTTTTGAGTCCTCCAGACCCATCAATGGCTCTAAGTTAATACTGGCAGTGAGAATCAGAGGAATCCAGTTCTTCAGGGGCTCAGCTATGTTGTGGTCTTTCTAAAAGATATTTTGTTACAGATTGAATCATCTCTCCCTTGAAGCAAAACTTACTGCCTATTTCCACACTCATCACCTTTTTGATAGCCTCTGAGCAGCATCTGGTTGGCCTCTAAGCTTTATACATGCCTTAGTTTCTGCTCTTTGTTGGCCTAGTTATCTCTTATGTGGCCGTTAGCTCTGTTCACAAATACTCTAGTTTCTGTCTCCTTTTAGGAACATGGTAGGACTGTACTTCACTTATTTTTTTTTAATTTATCAACTTTTTGCGTCTTTTAAAAAAATTTGAATATAAGGTGACACACAATGTTACATTAGTTTCAGGTGTACAACTTAGTCATTTGACAAATTTATGTATTATGCTGTGTTCACCACAAGTGTAGCTACCATCTGTCCCATTACATCACTAAAACAATAGTATTGACTGTTCCTTATCCTGTGCCTTTATTCCTGTGACTTATTCATCCCATAACTAGAAACCTGTATCTCCTCTTTTACCCATTTTGCCCCACCCTTGACTCCTCTCCCCTCTGACAACCATCAGTTTGTTCTCTGTATTTATAAGTTTGATTCTGCTTTTTGTTTGTCTATTCATTTTGCTGTTGCTGATGTTATTGTTAAGATTCCACTTATGAGTAAAATCATGTGGTACTTTTCATTCTTAGTCTGACTTATTTCACTTACCATAACACTCTCTAGGTCCATCCATAGTATCGCAAATGGCATGATTACACACACACACACACACACACACACACACACACACACACACCACATCTTCCTTATGGACACTTAGGTTACTTCCATATCTTGGCTGTTGTAAATAATGCTGCAATAAACATAGGGGAATTTCTTTTCAAATTAGCGATTTTGTTTCCTTTGGTTGTATACCTAATAGTGGAATTATTGGATCATAAGGAATTTCAATTTTTAAGTTTTTGAGGAACCTCCATACTGTTTCCAATAGTAGCTGTACAAATTTACATTTCTACTAACAGTTTATGAGGATTCCTTTTTCTTCACATCCTCACTCGCAGTTATTTTCATTTCAACCATTCTAGCTGGTGTAGGGTGCTATCTCCTTATGGTTTCCATTTGCATTTCCCTGATTGTTAGTAATATTGAACGTCTTTATGTGTCTGTTGGCCATCTGGAAAAATGTCTATTCAGGTCCTCTGCCCATTTTTAATTTTTTTTTTAATTTTAGTGTTGTAAGTTTATATATTTTGGGTATATATATTTTGGATATTAGATATTTAAAAATATCTTCTCCCATTCATTAGGTTGTCTTTTTGTTTTGTTGATGATTACTGTTGCCTTGCAGAAGTATTTTATTTTGATGTAGTCCCAGTAGTTTATTTCTGCTTTTGTTTCCCTTGCCTTCAGATGCATAACTAGAAAAAAGTTGCTACAACTGATGTCAGAGAAATCAGTGGGATTTTTATAGTTTCAGGTTTTACCTTTAGGTCTTTAATCCATTTTGAGTTTATTTTCATGTATTGTGTGAGAAAGTGATCCAGGTTCATTCTTTTCCATGTAGCTGTCCACTTTTCCTAGCACCATTTGTTGAAGAGACATTCTATTTCCCATTGCATATTCTTGTCCCTTTTGTTACAGATTAATTAACTATATAATTGTGGGTTTATTTCTGAGGACACTGTTCTGTTCAGTTCATCTGTGTCTGTTTTTGGACCAGTACCATACTGTTTTGATTACTACAATTTTATAGTATATCTTAAAATCTGGTATTGCAATACTTTCTGCTTTGTTCTTTTTGCTCAGGATTGCTTTAGCTATTTGGGGTCTTCTGTGGTTCCACACAAACTTTAGTATTGTTTATTGCAGTTTTTTCATCACTCATTTTGAATTAAGCATGGTCATTTAACGTGCCTTAGCCAAGTTAATTTGCCAAGCCAAATGCAGAGCAGAATTGTCATGTGCCATTTCTAAGTGGAAGCTTTAAGAGTTAGTGTGTGATTTCCTACACTAGTTTTTTCTGTTTCAGAGAACATGAAAGTTGATATGAATGTTGATATGAGGCCTATGTCAGGTTAGATCTTTGAAAAAAATACAATGAGTAGAACCCTTTTACAGATCTATATTGGATATGAAGAATTAGAGCACTAAAATTAGGGATTGTTTGTTACTGCAGTACAACTTAGCTTGCTCTGATTAAGTTTATACTTACAACTTGACAGTTTTAATTCGACTTGACTGTTTCACCAGTGAAAAAGAGTGAATGACTGCAAGTTGATTTTTAGAAGACCACTTTTATTTTTTTAAATTTTTAAAAAGATTTTATCTATTTATTTGACAGAGAGGGAGATCACAAGTAGGCAGAGAGGCAGGCAGAGAGAGAGGAGGAAGCAGGTTCCCTGCTGAGCAGAGAGCCCAATGCGGGCCTCGATCCCAGGACCCTGAGATCATGACCTGAGCTGAAAGCAGAGGCTTTAACCCACTGAGCCACCCAGGTGCCCCTTGACAACTTTTGTTTTTAATCTAGAGTACAGACAGTATGTAACTACATGATGGAAACTCACTTTGCTTTGTGATTTTTAAAAGGTCCAGTTGTCTAAATAATACAAATGATATCTTTGTAGTAGTTATTTTTTTGTAATAGTAGTGAAAATAGCGATTAAAACAATTGGAGTTATTTAAAACATAAAATACAGACAAAAATATATAACAACACACCAAATAGTCTGAATAATCTTGCTTTTTTTCTTAAAAACCACTGTATCAGCTTAAACTTCCTATTACATAAAATAAGGACAAGGATAAACTGTATAAAGCTGAATATTTTCAGCATCTTAAGGGTTCAAGCTTATCTCTTTAAATTGATGTCTGAGCTTGGTTATAGACTAGGACAATATATAGGTACAGCTACTGCCATGAGAATTATAAAATCAGAACGTGAGCTTGATTTTGATCATTTGTATTTTTTGTTTTTTCATTTCAATTTTTTTATTTCAAAGTTTTTCCTTTGTCTTTGCAGTATGTAGACGAAGATTTAAGGAATAGATGTCTTGAGTAAAATTGTGCCTTACAGAATGTTTGGCCTTTGGTATGTGACTCATTTCTTTGTCATTTTGCTCTATTGCTTATCAACACCTCTCCTTTCCTCCATGCTTTTCACACATCATGTGAACACAGTCACAGATTCAACTCCTGGGTCTAACACCAGTAATTTACACCTTCGCTCAAATTGAAGTTGGTGGTTTTTCTATTCTGAGAGGTACATGCATTTCAAATGTGTCTGTGATGGTAGGAGGGCCCTCATATCCTCTGGGGGGAAAATATCAACATCAGACGGGAGAGGATTTTTAGGGAAGAAGGGGTGGTTTCTAGCACCTCTCCAATAATACTCTGTGGTGGAAACTTTTTAGCCAGAAGTTAAGGGCAACCCGGATTTGAGGTTTAGATAAAACAAGAGGGAATCAGGCTACTTCCACTTGCATAAATTGTTTTATTTGTATTCAACTGTATCTCAACTTACTTTCAATCTAAAACAACATTTTAGATTCTTTGCACCACACAGCATCTCTGTGTGAAATTTATGGTAATTCAAACAGAAACTCCCTCTGGCTTCACATGACTGAACATTTGATTAAAATTATAGAAACCTAAGTACCAGGCAACTCCTTCTAGCTCCATGTGGAACATCTGCTGGAGTAAGCCTTTAGAAGTCAGACAGAATTGAAATGTCATGCTCTAGGGGAAATATACACAACACCAAGTTAAATAATGGACATGAGGGGGAGCACTCATAAGGGGTGGGCTACATGTAAGCCTGTTAGTTACTGCCTCAAATGTGAGGGCTTTAGGAAATAGTAGAGACGAAGCGGGTTGTGGATTTGTTTCCTTGTTTGCATTAGGCTAATGGAGTGTAGTACTATGTAAGTCTAAGTGCAGTAAAATTGCATGTAACATAAAAGCTTTAAAATAACTAATATGGGTATACCATAATTCAATTTTTCTGACACAGAATTCTATTTTTAAATTTGTTTAAATGTTAAAATAGTGAATACATTTCAGACAGTCAAAAGAGTAAAAAATTACTATACTAAAAAAAACCTGCATGTAAATTTTTAGAATTCAGGAAAAGGCAGTTATTTGACTTAATTTAATGTTAAAGAACTGAGGCTTTTGAAGACAGTATAATTAGAGATGTTGGGATGCAAAAGTATGAAATATTTTTGCTAAATTTGTAAAAAATCTACAAAGATACAACTGATGGTGATAATTAGTGAAAATAAGTATTTCTAAAGAGGTGGTTTTTGTATTATTTAACAGAGCTTGATTTTTTGTTTTAAACTAAACAAATGGCATGTTACGTGTATCAAAATAATAAAGTGTTTGGTTATTGGTACTTTCCTATTTTCATAGAAAAACATAACTGGTACCATTTTAAAACAATACCAGTATTTATATCTACCACCATTGATTATAGCTGAATATACCATAGGTAGACCATAGGTCAAATCAATAATTATTGATTGTGTCTACCTCTGTGTGGGTTAATGAGACAATCATTATAAATACAATAAGATTTGGTATTAAGAATATTGTTATTGCCTAGTTCCCAAAATAACCATCAATGTTAGATTTCAAATATGCAAAATTAGGTAAATCAGAGATTTAGCAGTTTTTTTATTTATATTTTACTACTGAAATATTCCTGTTTTCGGCTTTGTCTATTCAATATGAAATGCTGTGTATAAAATAAAAAGTCTTCAATGCTTGGTACTTGACGGAAAAATAGAAAAGTATCACTTGACAGGGCACCTGGGTGGTTCTGTCATCTGCTCGGGTCATGATCTCAGGATCCTGGGATCCAGCCTGTTATAGGGTGTGCTCAGTGAATCATCGCGGACACCACTAAGGGTTAAACAATGAGAGGTTTATTATAACTGGCAAGTGACCACTGGCTAGAATCCGCGCTCTGCAAGGGCCCCAACCCTAGAGTGGTCCAGGGTTTTAGAGAGGAGACCTGACCTTGTGGGCATGTTTCCAAAGAAATGAAACAAACCCTGGTGGGTATGTTTCCAAAGAAACAAAACATATCCTGGGGGGCATGTCTCCCAAGGAACAGACATCTCCAGGTGAACATGTCTCCATCGAATAGCAAAGTGACAGCAGTAAGTTTATTCTTTTACAGAAGCAGGAGTGGCTGGTTATGCACAATAACGCAGTGGGGTGATTTATTATTGTTTTGTAAATGGCCAGGGTGGTTGGGTGCATTCCAGCTCTGAGTTCTGGGAAATGTCCACATCATTGGGCTCACCTAGGGTCAGATGCCCTAGTTAGCCTCACAGCCGCCATTTTGGGTATCTGGTGACCATTTAATAAGCCCTGAATCCCTCTCCCTGCTCAGCAGGGAATCTGCTTCTCCCTCTGCCTCTGCCTCTCCCACCTCAATGACGCTTGCTCTTTCTCTCTTTCTCAAATAAATAAATAAATAAAATCTTCCCCCCCAAAAAAGTAAAAGAACTTGAAAGTCTGGACTGGAGCATCGCAAAGAGCTATGAAAGAGAAAAAAGTCTGGAAAATTATGTTTTATGTTGTGTTACGGTTGTACTAGTTGTTGAAATTCACATGATCTGTTAATTTAGGCAAGAGATACAACATGAACAAAGATTTAAGAGATTATAGAGATATTAGTAATTCACTGGTCAGTAGAAACATGCTTCTATAAACAGCTACATCAAAAAGACTTATTTCAAATATATACTTTAATAAAAATATACATATTCATGTAGAATTTATATGTTCTCTCACAGGACTTCTCAGAGATTTGTGCAAGGATTAGAATTAACCAGTGGAAGAGGACAGGAGCCTCTCCTGCTATGGCTAGAAAACTATGGTGCTTGAGTCACTAGATATAAAATAGTTAATTCTTTTTGTCCTTAAGGATTAAGCTTTAGAACCACAGTGTTATTTGTTGAGATACACTTTCAGTTAACATTTTAGAGTAATTTTTGAATCCAGGTTAGGTACCAAATGGTTTCTTGGGCACTCTTCTGTCTTCAACTTCAGTGAAAACCTAAATACGTTATTGTCTATCAAGGACCAAATAGAAATAGGCAAACAGATTCAAGATCCAGGAAAAGAAGAGGGAAATTAAAACTTCAACCTATGTACTATTGAAATAGGAACTAAAATGTATCAAAGTAGGGTGGAGTTTTTAAAGGAAATAGAGTAAGAAATAATAGAACTGTAAGCCCATCTATGGAAGATTATTTAAGAAAAAACGCCAGAGATTCAGTAACAGAATAATGTTGAGACTGTAGTTACTGCCCATGTAGTTAATTTACTATGCATTCTAAGTATGTGGAATTCAAATCAAAACTGGACAGGGGCTCAGCTTCCAAAAAACAGAGTAAAGAAGTGGAAGAGCATAATAAAATCACAAAGGACAGTAAATATGTTTGTATTTTGGCTTCTTAGTGATGCTGAAAGATACAACTTTTTTTTGCCTGAATATTTTCTCTACAAAATAATGTCTGTAGTTATTAGAAATGAGATAAAATAAGTAATTGTCATTAAAATATATCACAAATTAGATCCATTCAGTTTGAGTTAAATTATACTTCACTTAGAATTTATAAGTATGTGTTATAAAATGTTACCCTTTATTTCTATAAAATGAAAAGGAGATAAAATCTGTAAGATTTAACATACTTAACTACCTTTAGACTTGGTTGATTCTGTAATGAAGTTAATGAGCCTAGGAATTAATAGGATGTTAGAGAAGGTTCTCAAATGAATTCTTAGAGACTTACTCCAAATCAGTGATCATGGTTTAACAAGCAGTTCTTTAATAGATATAAACCAAATAAACGAAACATTGAAGTTGACAACTCTGTAATTTACCTAAGCTATTCAACAGTACTACACTTGTATTTTGCATTCAGTGATGTTGCTAATTACTTCAGTGCAAAAACAACTCACTGCCATTAACTTTTTTAAGAAAGAAAATACATTCCGAGGTGCCCGGGAGGCTCAGTTGTTTAGGCATCCAACTCTTGATTTTGGATCAGGTCAGATCAGGTCATGATCTCAGGGTCGTGGGATTGAGCCACGAATTGGGCTCCAAGCTTAGCATGGAGTGGGTCCCTCTCCCTCTGCTCCTCCCCCAGCTCACTCTTTCTTTTTCTCATAAATAAATAAACAAACAAACAAACAAACAAACAAATAAATAAAATCTTTTTAAAAAGAAGGAAACTGCATTCTAATAATATATTCCTATATGAAATTTTACATGGGTGCAGTCATGTCTCAACTCAGCATTTTTGGAGAATTTGCAGCTCAGCCTAAATCACTGGATTAGGTACCATATTTGAAAGATGGTACATTTTTACCCTATCAGTTGTAAAATTGTTACTCAGATACACACCTCACTAAATTTTATTTGAAGTTGAAAAAAAGACATAAATATATAAGCTGATGGGAACCTTGTCCCTTTCAATACTGTCTGATGTTGCAGTACACATATATCTATCTGCATTTTATATACTGAGGAGGAGTTACCCTCATGAGGTACTAGTGACAGGAAATGAAAACCATGTTTGCATCTTTCTCCTAACATAGCAACGCAGATGAACCAGAAGAGCATGATTCAACTACATGATTCATTATTTGTGTTTACATGACTGGAGTCAGTGACAAGAATACTATATTGGTGGTACCCAAGACACTCAGATATTTGGATTTATTTGTATATATTTATATAAAGCAGCAACAAGATGTTTCATCCTTTGTTTTCTCTCTTTACCCATAAAGAGTGCCCCATAAACCTTCTGTGGCTGCCTCACCAAAAACCCTGCGATGGCTGTACTTCTGATTTTTTGCATTAAAATTTTATTATAATAAGTGAACTAGATGTTTTATTTACACCTAAAGTCTGTAGTGATTTTGGTGTTAAGTCAACAGATTTTAAATCTCTTTTCCAAATGGGGCCATTCTGGGTTTCTTGATATTTTTGTCAAAATGAGCTTTTCTCATGTTCTTTATCTCTTTTCTTTTTCTTTTGATTTATTGTCACCTCCTTTCTCACAATTAGTTTGGCTTGCTTGCTTCCCCCCTTTTTTCTTTTTAAGAATTTCATTTTTAAGTTATGAAATTTAAAAATAATGAAATTTAAAATTTTCATTTTTAAGTAATCTGACATGGGGCTTGACCTTAACAACCCCAAAATCAAGAGTCATATGTTCTACAGTCCGAGCCAGACAGCTGCCCATTCCCTTGAGGAAGTGAAAAGCTCAGAGGGACTTGTGTCTTTTCTAAACATTATGTACTTTTCTTCATTTGCCTAGATATCTGTTTTTATGGATATATGAACTTTATACTTTCTAACTATTCTGGATAATTTTTCACCTCCAATACTGTACTAGTTATATATTACTATGTAACAAATCTCCCCTAAATTTAGCAGCTTATAACAGTAGTGGATGCATGGATGATTATTTCACACTACTTCTATGGATTTGGAATTTGGAAACAGTTCAGCTGAGTGGTTGACTGGAAATCTCTCATGTGTTCCAGAAAGATATGAGCAAAGGTTTGAGCCTGAAGGATCAACCTTTGTCATAGTCAGGGTTTCCCAGAGACCAGAACCAATAAGATATACAAGGAGATGTATTATGAGAAATTGTTTCACATGACTATGGGGGCAGAGAAGCCCTGTAGTTTGCTGTGTGGAGCAAACAGGAGCCTGACAAAATTCAGTCTCAGTCCTATTGCCTGAGAACGGGGAGAGCTGATGATATAAATCCCTGTTTAAGGGCAAAAAAAAAAATTGGGACCAGATTTCCCAGCTTAAGCGATAAGGCAGATAAAGGGCAAATTTCTTTCTCTGCTCTCTTGTTCTATTTTGTACCTCAAGAGATTGGATGATGGCCACCCACAGTGGGGAGGGCAGTCTAATTTACTGAGTCCACCAATTCAAATGCTAATCTCATCCAGAAACAACCAGATAAATGCACCCAGAAGTAATGCTTAACCAGGTACCTCAGAATCTTCTGATACAGTCAACTGGACAGAGAAAATGAACTATCACAAGTTCTGAGGTGGCTCAGTCATGTTCCTGGCAAATTAATTCTGGTTGTTGGCAGGAGCTTCAGTTCCTTGCAATGAGTTCCTCTTCAGAGGGCTGAATTCCTCACGATATGGCAGCTCATTTTTTTAGGTGAGTAATTCAAGAGAGAGCAAGACAAAACCGTAATGTCTTGTATGACTTAGCCTCAGAAATCATACTATTGGTCATCCAGTTCACTCCTACTCAGTGTAGTAGAGGACCACATGAGGTATGAATACCAAAAAGCAAGAATCATTAAGTGCTATCTTGAGGGCTGGTTGCCACAAAGACATATAATACATGATTTTTTTTTTCTCGTATCATTTGAAATTTCTCAGGATAATTTTTATTCAACACTCACTTTCCTTTTATATGTCTTTCTAAATGTTATCTCCCTATAAAAACAAACTCATGGCTGGAGTTTATATTCTTGCAATTAACTGAACTTTCAGTGTTATCATATAATTTGGGTCTTTCGACATAAAACATTTTTATAGACAATGCGATAAACTCGTATTTGCATACCATCACTTTTTACACAATTTTTGTTACCTTTTCCTGTCTGTATCATCATGGACTACTCTCAGAATTTCAATGTGTTCCATTTTTTTCCCTAGAACTGCTCAGCTTTTTCCTACTTGGCCATTAGATGTCCTTTCTATTATTATTACTACTATTATTATTACTACCACCACAGTGTGCTCTGGAAGCATTCTTTAACAAAAAAGAAACCCATTCAGCTTGCTTTTTCTTGGGCCAATCAGCTATTATTCAAGGAGTCTGGTCCCTTTTAGTAGAGAATAGCATTAAAGGCCAAAAGATGTGAGCCTGAGGGAGCACATTTGATTACTTCACAGGAGTCCTGAAGGTAGGCAAGTTGTTCTGTTTGATGTTTATGTTTTCTGTTTTTTGAAATTTTAGATTCTGTGATTATGTCAAAAACAGTTATAATCTTCTACTTAAAAAATGGTTTCTTGGGCGCCTGGGTGGCTCAGAGGGTTAAACCTCTGCCTTCAGCTCAGGCCATGATCTCAGGGCCCTGGGATCAGGCCCTCATCTCGCTCTCTGCTAGGTGTGGAGCCTGCTTCCTCCTC
Source organism: Spilogale gracilis (assembly GCA_004023965.1). NCBI lineage: Eukaryota > Metazoa > Chordata > Mammalia > Carnivora > Mephitidae > Spilogale > Spilogale gracilis. The sequence continues at coordinate 23,968 of PITA01018209.1, read as the reverse complement.
TCTCTCTGCCTGCCTCTCTGCCTGCCTGTGATCTCTCTGTTCAAATAAGTAAATAAAATCTTAAGAAAAAAAAAAGGTTTCTTAACACGAACTCTAAGATTGTATTTGGATTCCATGTGCAGGAAGTGGGAAGATATGACACAGAAATTAAGAGTAAAATTAAATGGCATGTACAGGTCAGAGATAAAGAGCTAAGGGGAGACCTAGCTCATAATCGCTAGAGTCTCACCTGAAACTTAGAACTTTTCTTCATGAAAATCATTTCACCGTGTATTAGGTAAGAGGAGTTCAGAACTCTCTGTTTTCCTTTTGAAGCTACATATTTTAGAGCATTCCTCCATTTCTATCAATGTAGCCATCATAAGTATCATGAGCAGTTTCTGGGTACTTTCCCAAACTTGTAAGGCTTAGTAGTGGGGGCTCTAGCTTTGAAGCCAGCCCTGAACTGACTCCTTCAGGTGGAGCTGTATAACCTTAGGCAAGATATTTAAAGTCTCTAAACTTCCACTTCTTCATCTGTGAAACATGGGTAGTAACAACAATCTCATGGTATTTTCAACATAAATGTACTGTGAAAGGAATTCAACTAATGTGGCAAGAGTGATAGATGATAATTGTACATGTTATAGTCTGTATATGTCACATAATCGAGGGAATTAGTGTAGTGCTTAGAACCCAGTACATGCTGGTTTAATGCCAGCTCCAGTATCACTTATTTTTTATTTTAGGAAACTTTTCCATAGTCCCCTTTACTCCAATGAAATCCTTTCAACAGTCTACACCTTCACATTGTAGACAGGAAGTATACTGCTGAAGTATTAAGTAATACGGCTTAAAAAATTACTTGGTTGAGAAGGCAAGGTGACTGACTAGAAAGAAAATTAGTTTTAGAGCATATTTTCAAATTGTATGATTTTGGCTAAATTATTAAGCCTTTCTAAAATTCACTTTTCTGAAAAAAATGGGACAGATAAAAATGGGATACTAATATCTAAGATTAGTGTTATAGTATGGATTAAATTAGTAACTGTTACTTTATAATAAGTATTGTTATGTTTTGAAAGAATGACCACATCTCAGTGTAATCACCTATGCATTGTACTAAAACTACCAGAAAATACAACCTTCTCCCCAGCCCCAAAAGCTAAGAAATCTATGTTTTGTTTGTTTGTGAAGATTTTTCTATTTAGTGATAATTGCTTTGAAGTGAGATTATTAGTTTGGTATTTTATCTGATTTAATTTAATTTTTTAAAAAGATTTATTTGAAGGAGGGAAGGAGGGAGATAGAGAGAGAAACATGAAAATGAGAGTGTGCATGGGGGAGGGACAGAGGGAGAGAATCTTCAAGCAGATGCCCTGCTGAGTACTGAGGGACTCCAACTCTGGGCTTAATTTAGCCACCAGGAGATCATCACCTGGGGCAAAAACCAAGAGCCAGACACTCAACCACTGAGCCACCCAGGCACCCCAATTTTATTTTAAATAAGAAAACTAACAAATATCTCAGACCTTAGCTTTCATTAATGCTCATCTGTAAGACAAATAGTGTATTATGGTTTAGGAATTAAAAGATTTGAATGACTATCACACCAATATAGAGGCTGATGACCATATGCAAGGATGACTGGAGATGTTGTTTAAGCCCATCTATATGCTGCCATGCATCATTCCATTTGGCCCAAATGGCCCAGATCTAGGCCATGTTCAGAATAACCCAGAGTAAAAATACTGTTACTTGAAAGAGGATCTAGTAGGACACCCTCCATTTACAGACAATGAAACGAGACCAGGAATTCATGTCATATCTGAAGTTCCATGGTGAATTTTGTAGAATAACCTAGTTTTAGTCTTGTAGGGTTTTTTGACTTTGCTATATGATCCGCCTATTGACAACTAGATTCAAGCCCTTTCTCATGAACAAGTTTTGCTAAAAAAGGAAATGTTAGAAAAAAACAAGGAAAAGACAGCATCAATAAAATGGATGTTTTATAAAAAACACTTTTTCTCCTATTTTCAGCAGATATTGAAAGGCTACTTTCTGCTAATCTTAGAGAGAAAGAAGGAAAAAATGGCTTATTTATTCTTTAAAAAGTAATTGTCAGGGACGCCTGGGTGGCTCAGTTGGTTAAGCTGCTAACTTTAGCTCAGTTCATGATCTCAGGGTCTTTGGATGGAGCCTGGCATTGGGCTTCTCACTCAGGAAGGAGACTGCTTCTCCCTCTGGGCCTCCCCTCTCTAACCCTCCCCCACTCAGGCTCTCTTTCTCTCTCTCAAGTGAATAAATAAAAATCTTAAAAAAAAATTGTCAGCAGGGTGTGATATGGGGCTGAATTAATACTGGAAGACGTTGATTAGAGATGAACATGTTAAGAGTAAGGACCCCTTCTGTAATTTTACTTTGGGGATTATTTCCCAAGCATTGGAATCTTAGAGCCCTTATGTTTTAGCCTCAAGCTGATGATTAGCCAATAAAAGAAAACTAACTTTTTCTTGAAATAGTTTTGCACAGTTAGGAGTATAATGGGTTTTACACCTTCCCCTGAGCATTAGACATTATTCACTGAGAGATACAGAATGGCAGGTTAGATATACCCCTGATTTTTCAAACTTTAATAGTTCTTTTATTTTTATGGCAATCAGATGATGTACACATGCAGGTTCAGACCAACTATAAAGTTACTTTAGGTTCCGTGTCCTTTTGTTAGGGAGATAAAGGAAAAGGTGAAATGAGAAATATATGAATATCATAGTCTATAGAACTTTGTGACCTGTATTTAAGGACATGAAATTTTATCAGAAGTGCTTTGTGGGTGATATAAACAAAATAAAAGTTACTAAAATTTTCTAAATAAAAATTTTAAAAGGTGCACAATTGATTAAAAAGTGGCCATAGAAATAGAGGGGAAGAGCTGTTAAAAGAAAATTTGCAGTTAAATTGAAAGATACATGTTCAGTTAAGAGGCACAAAAACCCCGAGCATGTTAAAATATTCTGAGATCAGGGGCGCCTGGGTGGCTCAGTTGGTTAAGCGACTGCCTTCGGCTCAGGTCATGATCCCGGAGACCCGGGATCGAGTCCCACATCGGGCTCCCTGCTCAGCGGGAAGCCTGCTTCTCCCTCTCTCACTCCCCCTGCTTGTGTTCCCTCTCTGCCTGTGTTTCTCTCTGTCAAATAAATAAAATATTTAAAAAAATATTCTGAGATCAAAATGAGATGAGCTAATGAATGTTTATTAACAAGACACGGAAACAAGGAAGCTCAAAAGTTCCAATATTGTTACTTAAAACAAGTGCTTAAAAGGCTTGCAGGGCAAATGCACAAACTGAAACTTGGACATGACTTGCTCCAAGTCACCCAGATAAGAAATGACAAAGCCAGAATCTGAGTCTGCATGCCTAGTGTGTATGACTCCAAAGCTTGAGCTCTACCCTTCCTTGCTGTATGCATCTCTATATTCAAGAAGAAAAAAGAGACAATAGTTACATTTAAACTGAAAGCTCACAGTCAGTATTCCTAAATTCAAAAGGCATTTTATTTTTTTTTAAGATTTTAATTATTTGTCAGACAGAAAAGGGGAGCAGCAGGCAGAGGGAGAAGCCAGCTCCCTGCTGAGCAAGGAACCCAGTGCAGGGCTCGATCCTAGAACCCTGGGATCATGACCTGAGCAGAAGGCAGACACTTAAGCAACTGAGCCACCCATGCCCCCCTCAAAAGACATTTAGAAAGCATATGTTATGTGCCAGATAATATGCAAGATACTGAGAGGAGGACAGACTAGAGTCTTGAGAGGTCAGAGAGACAGGTTCAAACAGATGATTACATTCTGAAATAAATTAGTTATGATTTAAAAAAATAGAAAAACCCAGGATGCTTTGGAAGCACAAAGTAGGGCCATCTATCCCTGCTCAGGAAGAATTTTGGGGGGAGTATCTTGAACTGATTTTTAAGTCATGAGTAAGTGAGCTCAGTAAAGTCAGGGGCTGATTCTGGGAGAGGGAAGAACACCTATAAGGCTCAGGCAATCAGGGTACGGGGATGAAGGCTGGATAGATTACAGGGGATGTGATAGACAAAAGTGTCTTTTTTTCTGTACTGGGATCTTTTTTTTTTTTCTTTTCTTTTAGGATTCTTTCTCTGTCTATAGTGCTGTGAGTGGACTTGAGGATAGAAATAGGACAATGTTTCAATATTCTAGGCAAGGCAGATGATGGTGAGGACATATTATGTGGTCTCTGAAGCAGAGTTCTAAACCCCTGAGGTGCAAACAGCAGGCTTATTGGGCCAGGAAAGAAACCTTTGAACTTCTATTTATATTTTCTTTATTTATTTTTAAAGATTTTTTTATCTACTTGAGAGAGAGAATGTAAGCAAGTACAAGCTGGGGGACGGTAGAGGGAGAAGCAGACTCCCCGCTGAGCAGGGAGCCTGATGTGGGGCTTGATCCCAGGATCATGACCTGAGCCCAAGGTAGCCGCTTAACTGACTAAGCCATCTAGGCGCCCGTATTTATTTTTATCTTATTTCAACCACTTGACATTTTTAATTTTGTGTGTTTTTGTAATATGTACGTGTCTATACACATTTTACAAAAAAGAGTTTGAAGAACACTTCTTAAAAAAGGAATGAAATAAGATGGGCAAATATAAGCCATGTGTTAGATATTCACAGGCTTTGGTCGGACTTGGATAAAGGGATGTAAGGTAATGGATATATTGGTGAGGTAGATACAGGAGCTAGAGCATAAGTTTTGAATTCACCAGGATATGGAAGCAACTGAAACCTGTAAAAGGGTGCAATCGGCAAGGGAGTATATGTAATATGAGCAGAAGCAAGGACCTAGCCCAGAAGCCCTGGAACACCAACATGCATTGTGAATACTAGAAGAGTGGAGACAGAGAATGTGCGAGAGGGTCAGAGAGAAAGACAGGAACATGGGACAGAGAATGGTTTCACAGAAACCAAAGGAGATGCTAGTAATGGGAAAGTGTTGCTGGAAAATTCTGCTGACAATCCACATAGAATGAGAGCTAAAAAGTGTATTCTGTGTTTAGCATTTAATCATGATTGGCAAGCTTTTTGGGAAGCAGCTTCAGTAATGTGATGAGAATGGAAGCCAGATATGTAGGAATGGAAGCGTGAACAACAAGCAAGGACGTGAGGATAGGCAATAATGCCAATAACTTTGGCTAGGGGTAGGAGAGAGAGGATAGCAAGAGGAATAGTAAAGGTCGAGGATGGTCTTTTGTTTTCAATTAACATATGGAAAAAACACATGTGTTTAAATGATGCTGATGCAAAGTAATCAGCTGTAGCAAGTGTTGCTGCTTCAGTTCTAGACCTGACCTCTAAAAGGGCTAGCAATTTCTGCCTCTCACCTCTTGGAGCTCTGCGCTGCCAGGTAAAAAAAATCCAGGGTGTAGAGAGAGGCTGTGTGGAGGAGTAGGGAGCTTCTGGCATGTGTGAGTGAAGAAGTCATCTAGACAACCATCTCAACTGAGTCTTCTGATGACCCCAAACTTAGACTCTAAGGAACTGAAATTGCAAAGAGAACACCCAGCTTAATTTTGTCACCTCACAGAATCCTAGGAGGTAATAAGATTTTTTTATGTTAAGCCATTCAGTTTTGGAGTAATTTGATACATAGCCCTAGAAAATGGGAAAAATATTTTTTTTTGAAATTCAAGTTGAAATTAAGATTACAAATCATAATGCCTTGTGTTTATGTGTATGATTACATTGACTGGTATTCTATAACTGTCACTATGTCTATCTCAATATTTGTCATGTTTTTAACCTAAAGATTAATCTCAGAATAAAGTTTTATAGTTCATTTTGCAGTGAATTTTACCTAGATGACTGGGCAAAAGTACATCTCAGAGTCTGCCAAGGAGCAGGGGGGATATGCTTTCCTAGAAATGTGCAGTGACATCATTACTAATGTCACTGGAAAAAAACTAATTCATGTAAATTAGTGTTATTTAGTGCTGATTTGTGATTCATGACTATTGTCCAGAGGCAAAGGCTGTCACTGAATTTACTCATAAAACTTTATTTTCATAACATTTCGGTTATAATCATTTCATTTGTCCTGGCTTATTAAGCATTATCTACTAGTGGATATGCTTGGTTTCAGAGACCTGTGCCATTTTCCCAGATCTTCATTTCCTGATAGGGACCAAGTCTGAGCTCTTTTTATATTTGTATACTGCTAATCAGTTTTCAAACACAGAGTCTTACTCAACTAAAGGTTATTTTCTTTTTCAAGAAAGAGCTCTAGAAATCTTTCTTTAAAAATGAAGACATAGTAATTGGGTGTTTATTACTTTGAACCATTGGAGAGTGCCAATATTTGATCTTTTTTTTTTTTTACCTGCAAAAATGGGCATTTTATAATACAGCATTCCAGGTACTTTTTAATTCAAGTCTTAGAATAACATTGTGAGGCAAGACACATATTTGCTGAATAGGACTGTGGGGTTGGAATTTAAGTGATTTATGCCTTGTCTTAGAGCTAGGAAGTGATAGAGCCTGGATTTGGATCCAGGACTGCTAACAGTGACTCTACTAATTCATACTCTGTCCTCTACAATAATGAACTACTACTGTTCTCTGCTCATAAACAAAAATTTATCTTTAGCTGTTACACATTTTTTAACTGCATTTAATATTTCAACACAGAGGTGATAAATTAATCTGTTACCTCTGACAGTGGGTGGGACAAAGAGAAATAGTCAGGATGGTAATGTTGAAATAGCCATAGGTTATTAGGCCTGGTTCACCAGTTATGGAACATTATATCCTAGTGTTTTTCTATTCATATGCACTTAGAATAATGAGTTCTCATTAGCCTGGTGTTTTCAGTAAGACCGAGTGTACACACATTTGCAAGAAAGTAACAGTCCTAGAAAAGCAGAGACAAAGTTGATTAGATGTTCCTAAACAATATGATTTGTCTTTTAGTTCTCCATTAAATTGAGAACAGGGAAACTGTGAATTTAGAGGGCAAGATATGTAGCATAGAGGTCATTGTTTTAAATCCTGCCATCATATAGTGTTATCATCACAATGACTTTTCCACCTACAACTCTGATACTAACAGGCAGGTACATTTCATACCTGTTAACTACAGAGCATCTCAACATGCCAAAAGAAGTTAGAGAAAAACACCACATCTGTGATCAGGATAAAACATAGTCGTGTGATTGTCACTGGAAAATTCTTTAAAGAAACTCCTTTTTTTTTTTTTTTAAGATTTTACTTATTTATTTGATAGAGAGAGAGATCACAAGTAGGCAGAGAGGCAGGCAGAGAGAGGGGGAAGCAGGCTCCCTGTTGAGCAGAGAGCACAATGCAGGCCTCAATCCCAGGACCCCGAGATTATGACCTGAGCTGAAGGCAGAGGTTTAATCTACTGAGCAACCCAGGTGCCCAAAAAACTGCTTTTTTCAGAAGCTACTGTGAGAGTAGCATTGTGACTGACCATTGTTATTTCATTTTAAATATTGTTAAAGGTCTGTGTCAGTAGGGTAAATTCAGTGGGGAGAAATTCTTCTTATCAGAGAAATAATGATTATTATTGTTAAAATTAATAATGCTCTCAATTAGGAGATTTATCGTTGTGGCCTATTATAGCTCCTAAATGTTGCAGTTCCTAGTTCAGGACCTATATAGTCAGATGATGTAGATTTATCTTACTATTTACTAAATATTTGTATTTCTCCCTGTTGTCTGATAGGTCTGATTTATTCAGTTCATGTGTCCATTCTGCTTTAATTACTATCTCTGTCTGATATTAACCCATGGAAGCAAACATGGTTCTTCCTCCTAAAGCCATATTTCCAAGTCCAAGTTTTTGAATAGATTTTACTTATTTATTTATTTATTATTTATTTATTTATTTATTTATTTATTTATTTAAGAGAGAGAGAGAGAGAGGGAGAGAGAGAGAAGAGGGAGAGGCAGAAGGGAAGGGAGAGGGAGTGATCTCAAGCGGACTTCATGCTGAGTGCAGAGCCCCAGGCAGGGGCTCAATCTCATGATCCTGAGATCACAACTGGAATGGAAATCAAGAGTCAGATCCTTAACTGACTGAACCACGCACATGTCCCTCCCCCATAATTCTGATTTATATGCATTTCTAAGAAAAATCTTCAATCTTACTTTTATTCTTCTTCTTAGAATAGACTCTTCTTCAGTTTCTCTAGGTAGTGAGGACTTTTGGAAATAGCAAGAATCAGAGAAAAATGGTCTGTTTTTTATATACCTTGTTCAGAATTATTTAACAGTGAAAACTCTTATAGTTATACTTTAAGAAATAAGAACCACCCCTACTCCTACCAATTTACTTATTCCTTATTTCCTCTCTTTGTTGTTCTTCTACATATCACTTGTCATCTCTTACAGCCTAATTTATTTATTTATTTTTTTTGCTAGTTGTCTTTTATCCCCCAGCGCTCTCTAAAATGAGGATAAATACCTTTATTTGCTGCTGTGTCATCAATGTCTGGCACATAAAAAGTAAACAGTAAATATTTGTTGAATCAATAAGTGAACCAACATGGAAATATATTTCCTTTGTAAATTTTTGATAATAATAGTATAGGTAGTTGTTCTTTGTCAACTCTTTTTCATCTCTCCAGAGTGTTTCATGGCAAATTTCTAGAGAGCAGGAACATACATTCCATTATTTTTAATGGGAAAATCATAATGGGTTCCAAGCTCCTCACAAAACTTCAACAAAATATCATTGAAACATTCTTAAATACCTCAGTAATAGTCCACAAATGATTTCTGGGTAACATAAAGCATTGAGGTAATGAATGCTTAATTATTTAATAAATAATAAAGTTGCTAGTAAGTATGCTTCTGAGCAGTATACAATGTTAGTGTAAATTTTCTTTTTATACTGCAAGGAGCTGGTATTCCAGTGCAACTAAACAACGAAGCAATATGTTTAATATGAGAAAGATACTAACTGAATTGCAGCCTGTTCATAGTGCCCTCAGACACCTGACTGAAGCAAACAGGAATCCATGTCAGCATGGGGGTAAAGAAGATGAACAGTTTTAAACAATTTTAATGTCCCATAATCTCATTAGAATAGCAGAGTTAGAACTGCAATATGGTCAAAGTTCTCTCATAAGAAAAAGTACCCAATTTAGATGTCTTTGCTGATATGTACATATAGTTTTGTTTAGGGACCTTTTGATTTTGACAGTGAATTTCTGGTAAAGTTTTTTGCAAGTCATTACAGTGAATGGATAGCAAGAGCCAATTATACATAGGTTGTGAATGTATTAAAAATCTTCAAAACTTTTTGTAGAGAACTAAATGAGGTATTTAGTCTCTGTAAAGGACCTAAACTTTTTAATTAATTATTCATGTAAAATAATAAATTTTAAGTTTTAAAGAAGTGGAAAGATAGGTAAAATTGATGTCATTAAAATCATCATAAATTAATGATATGCATATTTTTGCTTGCAAACTTTCTCTCTTTCCTGCCTGTCCTCTATTTTTTTTTCTGATTCCATATTCTTACATTTTACCCATTTGGAGAAAATGAAGTAAGAGGGAGACCCCTCCCAAACTGGCATATCCAAGCGTCATTCTAATCAACCATAAGCAAGCAAGCTGCTGTCTTACAACTGCAGTGATGACCATTATTCCTTGTAGCTGCTCTTAATAAGGCCCTTAAGTCATATTGATTTGTCTGGTGCCCAAAATGATTTTCCAAATGTGTTACCCCAGGGACTGAAAATGGCTTAGATCTCTAGTGCCTGGTTTTAAAACCTGGAGAAGGATTGGTATCCTATTTTTGTCTATTTCAAATTCTTCTACTATTTCAGGGCCCATTCTATCTGTACCAGCTTTGTATATGCAGTATTGCACTTATGGAAACATATACCTCATTTGAAATGAAGCAAATATTGATTCTGTATCACAGATCAAAAATGTGGCTGGCAAGCTGTTCTCAGTTGTATGGAATCTGTTCTTCCTACTGCAGAGCTGCTTGTGCCACCTAGCTCAGCTGATAATGACAAAAATAAGAGGAAAACATGGGATTCTCCTATGCTACCTTATGGTAGACATTTATTTTTATTTCAGCAAACCTCTACAAGCAAAATGTACAAAGGAATTTTTCTGGTTAAACCATTAAGTAGCTTTTCCTCCTTGGAATGGGAAATATTTGTGACACTCTGTATATAATTTAGTAAATTCCCCTCTATTGACAAGTATTTTTAAAAAAATACTGTTTCAATTAAATTAGCAAATAAAAGTAGAAAAAAATTAGAGTATTCATGTTATCTGAACTGATGTCTGAAATGTCATAAACGTAGCTGTAAATTTTAGCTCTAGTTTTTTTAATTGCCTTGTGTAATTTGGGGCCTAAAAAATATATTTTGGGTTTATAGGTTAAACAGTACTTTCCCTAGACCTGAAAAACAAAAGATGGATACAGTTTCGAAGAGCAGGAACAAACTGACCTATAAAATGCTAAAATGCTAAGAAACTGAGGAAATGGGGGAAATACAAGGTACCACTATGGGAAAACTAAATTATTTTTTCTTTATTGATAGTCAACTAATTAATGCATGAGTGGTTTAACTATATCTCCTTTATTAATTCATTTATTTCACATTTATTAAGAAATTTTAAATTTTCACACACTTTACTGGCAAAAGTAGATTTGCTTAATAATACAAGAAAAATTATAGGGAGATGGAAGACTATGGAACTCTTTTCTCATGTAAACCATATATTGATATTCAGTCTTAAGTAACAGCGTACAAAGCACTGAGAATACATAGAAAAAAGTCTAAGAATTGACATGTCTGTGTAAAAAAATGGATAATCCAGAAAGAGAGTACTCTCTTTCTCTAGATGCACTCTCTTTTTCCTAATGTGGATTTTGAGATTTTTCTTGTCATTAACTTGTAAGCTAATTATATTATGGCCATAAAGTTGGATGCTATATGTTCTATGCTAAAAAACTTACTGTTTTACAAAAGCAACATATTAGAAATAATAAAATAAGCAAAGAAGTGTGTGCTGGTGAAAACATACTTGTCAAAACTTAAAGGATACCCTGAGTTTTGGAAGAAAGTTGCCCTAAGTGTAACTTTGAAAGATAGTCAGAGCTGTAAATATTTACATTAGTAAAAAAAAAAAAAAAGCAGCTAGTGAAAAATCTGTTTCCAACATAAGAACATAGCAAGAGAAAAAGATAGTAAGGCCAAAGATTAAAAGGAAGAAAATTAAAAAAAAAAAAAAAAAAGCAACCAATAGAATAGAAACAAGTTGTAAAAGTGATGTTTAACAAAGCCAACAAAGTTGATTTCTTGAAAAACAATATAACCTTATTTTCAACCACTTTGATCAATATTCATATTATTTCTAATAATTTGTAAAGTTTTAGATTTTCTGTATCATTAATGTCATGTATAGTTAGTTATACATCCTCCCTCCATAGCCACATGTTTCCAAATTCTTTTCTATGTTCTGCCTGGAATTTCTGCTACAATACAGAAGATAAGTGGAATTCACTGTACCATTCCATATACAAGTAAAAAAATTTCATATAAAACATAAGACATTAATTTATATAGAAAATCTAAAGAAACTCTACAAGTTATTAGAAAAATAGGAATATTTATCAAAGTGGCTGAGTAAAAGATACATATATAGACATATCTATCTATCTATGTATCTATATATATATATAAGGTTGAATCACATTAAATTTGCCATTATTTGATCATTTGACTTATAAAAGTTGAAATTAAAAAATTTGTTTAAATTCAATGTATTACTAGTTTCAGAGGTAGAATTTAGTGATTCATCAGTTGCATATAACACCCAGTACTCATTATATCAAGTGCCTTCCTTAATGTCCATCCCCCCCATCCAACTCCCCTCCAGCAAACCTCAGTTTGTTTCCTATAGTTAAAGAGCCTCTCATGGTTTGTCTCCCTCTCTGCTTTTATCTTATTTTACTTTCCAAAGTTGACTTTTTTATGGTTCAACCTAATATAGTCTCTTACATTCCTAAATATCAAAAACAAATAGCAAGAAAATGTCTTCTCTTTGACAGTATTTACAGTAGTCATGAAGAATGTCAAGTACGTAGAAATATAGCTGATAAATGTTGTATGAGACTTCCACATAGAAAAAAATGTGAAATTCCTAATAAATAGTAAAGGATGACTAAATAAATGTGACTTTATATCATGATCACAAATTCATTGGAAGAGTGTGTGTTCTCTATCTTAAGTATAAAATTTCATGGAATGAAGCAATATTACTTCAGTGAAAGAATATATTCACCACACTGTTATATTTAATGCACTTTGTAAAGATAAACCTATAAAGATATTTCTAAGAGTGCTAGTTGGATATGTGAATAAATAGAGAAGTATTTGATTGAAATTATATGTTCACTGCACTATGGTGCTTTCAGTACTCTAAAAAATGTGTTTGATTTCTGTAAACTCTAACAAGATATATAATTTCTGAATTTGAAATTAAAAATTAGTATATTTGAAAACAAAAAGAAAAAGAAAAATTAAGTATTAATAGTGTTAAAATTTGTCAATTCTCCCCAACTGATCTATGCAGTGGACTGGCATTTAATGCAATGACAATGAATAAAAAAGGAATGCAAACCCACTTACAGGGTTGTGCAGGACACTTTATAATTCTAAAATTCCTATAGAGGACTAAACATTCAAGAATAGGCAGAGCATTTCTGAAGAACTATAGGGAGCAGAGAATTGTTCTTCCAAGTAACAGGACTTACAGAATTACAGTGATTGCAAAGTAGTGTGGTACTGATTCAGGGAATTTTTTTAAGGGCCAGTGGAAGATAATTGGTCAAATGAAATATACTCATACATTTATGAGACTCCGATATATCATAGAAGTAGTGTTTTAGATTATAGGAGAAAAAGGAATTAATTGATACATGGAATAGAAAAAATGATTATCTTTATTTGTTTTTAATTTTTTGAAAAATGATTATATTTATTTTTTTAAAAAAGATTTTATTTATTTATTTGACAGAGAGAAACACAGCTAGAGAGGAAACACAAGCAGAGGGAGTGAGAGAGGGAGAAGCAGGCCTCCCTCCAAGCAGGGAGCCCCATGTGGGACTCTATCTCCGATCTCCGGGATCATGACCTGATCCAAAGGCAGTCGCTTAACCAACTGAGCTACCCAGGCACTCCGAAAAATGATTATATTTAAAAAGATGAAATAAATAAAAATATGGAACTGGATTTCTACACCAAACAGCATGTAAAAATAAATTCTGGATGGATTAAATACTTAAATGTCAAAAATCAAAGCTTAAAAATAAAGGTAAGTATTTTCTTAGAACACAAAAATCTTGTCTCTAAAAGAAGATACTAACAAATGTGACAATGTTGAAAGTAAGAACACTTGTTTATTAAGAGACAACTGTGTGTTGTTTAATAGATGATAGAAATAAAAAATATATTCTTGCTACATACAACAAACAATATCTTAGTATCAAGAATATCTAAAGAACTCTTGTCAACCAAGAAACAAAGCACAAACGACCTGATAGAATGGGGAAGATACATTCAAAAACATTTACTATAAGAGGAAACACATTTAGCTAGCAAATACATAGAGTTGTTCCACATTTTAAGCGATCAGTGAAATGTAAAGCAAGACTATGTTAAGATAAACTTTTGCACTCATTTGATTGGCAAAAAATCTAAAAATCTGACAATATCAAGAGAATGCATATACATTAGCTCTCTTAAATCTTATTGCTTGAAGGCTTAAATTGTACAATAAATTTTGCAGACAGTATGATATTATCTCTTAAAATTGAATACTTACATATTCTGTGACACCGAAGAATCTATAGGCATATGTTCAAGAGAACACCTTACAAATATACTATAAGAGACCTGTGCAAGAATGTTCATAATTGCACATTTTACATAATAAGAACCTGGAACTGATTCATATGCCCAACAAAGGGAGATAAGATGAGTGAGTTTTTTTTACATAGTGTGGTATGGTATCTTGACACAATGAGCAATTGTAGAACAGACAAAATGAGTGAATTACAGTGGCATATAATCATATTACTGCATGATATTATATTGTATGGAGCACCCCCCCCTCAAATAGCAAATGACCTGATAATCTTTTTTATAAAATGAATTTTAAAACAACTAAAATTTCAAAAACACTTTTGCAGGATACATATAATTATGATCAAATATAGAAGGCTATGGAAGTAAATGATGGGCATAAGACTCTGGATGCTTGTAATCCAAGAACAGGGAAGGAGATAGCTAAGAAAAGAGAACCACATTGGTAGAGACCGGTTATTGTCAGTGTACTCACTTTCCTTTTTCTTTTCTTTTCTTCTTTTTTTTTTTTTTGAGATTTTTTATTTATTTCTTTGGCAGAGAGAAACACAGCTAGAGAGGGAACACAAGCAGGGGGAGTGAGAGAGGCAGAAGCAAACTTCCCACCAGGCAGGGAACCCGACATGGGGCTTGTGCCCAGGATTCCAAGATCATGACCTGAGCTGAAGGCAGTCACCCAACTGACTGAGCCACCCAGGTGCCCCAGTGTACTCACTTTCTTACAAAAAAAAAAAAAAAAAAAAAAAAAAAAAAAAAAAAAAAAAGAAAAGGTAGTTGATTAGTGTTTATCAGATTAGTCAAAATAAAAAATTAAAATGAAAAAATCCAAAATGGGTTCACCCATGTACCAATAATGTGATCATACCACCATCAAGGATAATAAGCCAGTTATGTGTACTTGAGCTCAAAGACTTTTTAAAAAATTAATGTAATTTTCTATATAAAGACAATAAAACATTCTTAAACATATCCCTATACTTTCAAGCAATTGAATAGCTACATGGAGTAATATTACACTAAAAAATTAAAATGTTACTTGATTTCATAAGTGTAAAAGCTGCTTATGATTAATTAATTAAGTGAAAAATCACATATGAATGACAACTATTGTCAATTTTTGTAACACCTAATCTATGCACTGATTAATCCCTGGAAACAGAATTGCAGGTGTGATGAATGGACTTTGCCAAGTAAAATTTCTTGTCTTTATTAATCTTGTTTGTCTTATTTGTCTTATTTAGCACTGTCAGTGTAGGGTGAACAATGAACATAAAATAAAAATGACTTTTTAAGTCATCATTGTAAAACTGGGCAGCTTGAACCACTTATTTCTATAAGTGGAAGTCTTTAACCATTGTAACCACTTTTGCTTAGAATTCAGTTTTTGCTTTGGATATGATGCTTAATTGAATTGCCCTAATGAGATGCCCTTTTGAAAAATTGGTAAGATTGTTTGACTTCAGAACCTTGAAAACTTGTTTTTCAAAATTATGAAATGATTCTGTTAAAGGGACATTTTGCTAGCAAAATCGTGACTCTGAAGTGCTTTCATATCTAAGGTCACCCAGAGACAGCTAAGGGGCACAAGAGTAAAAGAAAATGTGTGTGTGTGTGTGTGTGTGTGTGTGTGTGTATGTGTATCTGTATATAAATATAATTTTTTCACTTGGAGTGGAGGGAGTGTGTGGTTGAAATCATTTCAGTTTTGTTTCTTCTTTAGTAATTGGAATCAGTCACTAGTGCTCCTGTGTCTGCCTGTTGGGGATAGGGGACAGTCCTGGCTTCCAATTTAGTGCAGTTATGATTTTCTTCCCTGGTGGAAGACTTCCTCACTCAAGAATTAGATCATCCTAATCCAGTGGTTTCATGGTGAAGAGAAACCCTCAAGGGATTGTCAAGTTACCTTGTCCCTAGCAATATAAGGAAGCTATTAAAACCATCTTTAGGCTTAAGAGAATCTACTGGAAGCCCAGAGCTATAGTTATGACTGTAGGAGAGGAATGTCTGCTTGGGACCTTGTCCTTAGGTTACCGAATAGGGGAACATCTAACCTGTGTCCTGGCAGGAAGGGAGCTGCCCACTACCTGATCTCTTAGCAATGTCTGCCATTGGCTGAATGCCACTGGTAGTACATGGATGCAGTCTGTAAAGTTAGCCTCCTGGAGGACAGAGTAATGTAGAAAAGAGTACACCTTGAATTTGAATGGCAAGTGAAGGGCAGGGATCCTTGTATCTCACAAACAGAATAAATACACCAGTATACATAAGGCAGTGTCAGTATAAGTACAGCATATCAGGAGGATTTTTCCTCTAGATTTCCTTTTTTGAGTATAAAATGGAAGACTACCAACTTCAGTTCTTTAACATTTCATGAACATGGTATAGGACAGCAAGAGGTTTGTATGGCTGATATTTTTCAAGTCAACTCTCCAGGGTGAGGGAGGCATTTAAACTTTTGCATGCCTCCTTCCAACTTCAGAGCTTCAGCTTTGATGCCTGCTGTAAGCAGTCCACAGAAAGATATAGTTCTCCATGAAGCCTAGCAAGATTTTGCAGATACAATGGAATCCAAATTCATATTTAGAGAGAAAAAACTTTTCTAAAAGGAACATAATCTTCAATGATCTGTTTCAATGATGTATTTCACATTATAACATGCTTAATATTCTTATACACTTTAGTCTATTCCTTAGGTCCCACATTATCTCAGACTTCACCAGGTCAGAGTAAATTCTTCCCTCTTTATTAGCATAAATAAATGGGCCCTGCATGTTCCTTCTCAGATCAAAGAAATGAAAGGTCAAAAGTTGAATGATGTATGCTTATGTTGGAAGATGGACCATTACATGCACCTCTGAAACTATAATATTCCAGGTTGTACTATCCTCTTCATAGTTTCAAAGAATGTCAAGTAAGATCAGATGTCATGTGCCATTGATTTTTATCTTTTAGAAGCTTCCTTAAAAAAGGACTGTCATCCAAACATAAGGATAGTAATCAAGTATCAAAAACTGAATATGCTCATGTTTCACTTACACAATAATACCTTGCACATATTATGCAGTTACTCTTTGTATAACCTAGTGGAATCTTCACAATAATCTCAAGAAGTAGGTTCCATTTTTTTTAAGAGATTTTATTTATTTATTTGAGAGAGTGTGTGCATGAGAAGGGGTGGATGGGGGGATGGAGACAGAGGGAAAAGCAGACTCCCCACTGAGCAAGGAGCCCAGCTCCACTGGATCCCAAACCCTAAAGACAGACGCTTAACTGACTGAACCTCCCAGGTGCCCTTTGTAGGTTCTGTTCTTATCAACATTTTAGATATGAGAATCCTGAAGCTCAGAGAGACTAGGTAAAGCTATAACATGAGTAGGTGCTAACGTTGGGCCAGTTTTCTTCATCTGGGTTACAACCTCTTACCCTTTCTCCTATGCTGTCTTATAGGTGTTCAAGTTCATCACTGGCTCTGAAACTAAGGCTTTCTGTTGGTAAGTGAATTTATGACAACCCATGTCTCCTCTTTGGTTCAGCCTTGACAGTCTTTTCCAAGTATGATGAACTAAAACAGAAGTTGTATCTAAAGGAGCCACAGTGGCTCTGTGTTGAAGAGGTGTACTAATCAGGATTCATACTTTGTGGCAGCAGTTTATATCTGGCTTCCAAGTTTTATACAATAACAATATTAAAGGACAATATAACAATTGTTGGTACTATTATTAAAGAAATAATTTACCAGTTTAGGTGTGACAGACAAGTACTAGAAAGAGTAAAAAGTGACGAGCTTCAGATGATCTAATTTTGATGTCCTTCACAATTTTCTCAAGACAAAGTTTAATATAAAAATGCACAAATAGTGCTCTTGCTGTGATGAATGTGCCACCTACAATAGTGCTCTGGCATATGATATGGTAGGTGCCTCATAAATGTTTGTTGGACAAATGGTCAATAATTATTAACTCAAAAATTATTAATATATTCAGAATACTAAAAAATTATAAAAACATGATTTATAAAATACAAAAACACTGCGAAGTGAGAATATTTGCTATATATTCTGTCTTTAGAGGTGGTATTTGAAAGGACTATCTAAACTATTGAAATGAGTTTTTTGTTGTTGATTATTAATATAAATGTTACTCATTAAACATGTAATAACTAATATCTTTATTATTAAGAATTTGGAAGGTAGATTTTTATTGATATAAATTGATAATATGCAATTATCCACTAATTATTGCACATTTTGTTTTCATGATTCTTGTATTCATGCAAATAATAACTGCTATTAAAATTTAACATATTCCTATGTCTTATTTTAAATGCAAACTTGGAGAGTTCCAGAAAGAAAATAATAAGAAATACCATAATCAGAATAAAAGATGAAAGGTGGAAAGACACTATAACATAACATAAAATGAAATAATTTGCATTATAGAAAATTTTGAGGGAAAAATACAGAATGCTAGGGAAAAAAGAAAAATGACTCAGTTTTAGTAAAATAAGCTAAATGATGTCAAGCATAACTGATAAATTACACAGAAAACTAAAAGGCAAAAAAATTGCAAAGAATCCATTAAATGAAATTTTTTTTTCAAATCCAAAGTATGACTATGCAATTTGACTATTAAATTACCTTCTTTTTGAGCGTTACTGATCTCAAATAAGAAATTCTGTCTTTCCAAAAGGTAGGCGGCTTTAGAAATTAATATTATATGAATATTTCAACTGAAAAAAGAATTTCAAAGGATTTTGCATTTTGTCTATATTTCAAACTCTTTGGAGTTAGAAAAAGAGTATCCAAGAGTGGCAAGTTTTTCATGTATTTCAGGTAATCATGAAGAAAGAAATGCAAATTAAAAGTTTTAAATATTCAGAATTGCAATTTTTGATTTTAAAAATCTATAATTACCAGTGCTGCAGAGAAGAAACTACATATAAATGAGAAAAAATAATGCCATGTGGCAGTTGAATGCATGACCAGTTTTTAGTGATGCAATTTCTAACATCATGGGTTGGCCTAGCAGCTTTATGAGCATGATGATGAGAACTTTTCCATTTGGCAGGAATTGTAGCAAAATTTGAATATTATAGCAAACATTTATGCAGAATATAGACACTGCCACCAAAACTAGTACATATATTTTGGGTATAAAAAAACAACTGAATAATTAAGACAATAATGGATATCATTAAGAAATTTTGAATAAAATTATAATTGATATTACTTCATTGCTAGGTATATAAAACTCACTGAATATCAGTTTTAAAATTCAACTCATGTTGAATTGAGAAGAATTAGTGTTTGACTTGGAAATTTCCACAATGCATATTTTCCATATGGATATATTTTTATGGGGAGTTGCCCAGTAAATGACAAAATTGGAGAAGGAATACAGACATTTTAAGTAGACTCTTGTAAAAATCTATTCTAGCCAAAAATAATGTAAAGAACAGGAGTAAAACCTCATGCAGGAAAAAATAATAGATTGCAACTGAAGATAAAGAAAACAAAATAAAACACCTGGGGCATTGTATATTTTTTGTTCTGTGAATGTTTAAATTTCTTAGTAAAGAATGTAGCTAAAATATCTTTTGACACCATTGATTTTGATGTTATTGCTGTTCAAGAACTATACAACTACTTTTCAGCTTTAAAAAATCATTGTAGTATACTGAAAGCATATTTACCAGATATAGATTTTAAACTGACAACCGATAATTTTTTCCCCCTTTAAGTGATACTGTTTCTTAAAAGTACTCTCAAAGGTTAAGAAAGTATTTCTAAACATGAGATGTGACTCATTAATTTTAACCATGCTTTTAAATTTTATACTGCATTAATAGCTTCCGATATTTTAGTTAAAAAAAAAAAAGGTTAACATTCTCCTACCTCTTATTAACTAAAGTTTGGATTTTTTTTTTTTTTTTACCTTGGCAAGTTTTATAACATTTACAAAATGCTATGTCACCATAAAGTTGTTTGGTTTTAATTCTGTGTTTAAATTGCTTAAAAATTTACTGTCTATCTCTTTAAAATAGCACAAGTCCCATGGAGGTTATCTTGCTTAATCTTTTAATTCACTGGATTTTAGTTCTTACATGTTGAAAGTATCTGTAATAGGCTGAATAATGGCCCTGCTAAGAGATCTACATCTTAGTTCGAAGAATCTGTGAGTATGTGTCATACCGCTATAACACAGTACCATAGGCTAGTGGCTTATAAACAGTGGAATACCCTCCCCCCCAACAGTTCTGGAGAGTAGGACGTCTAAGATCAAGGCACTGGCAGATTTAATGTCTGTTGAGAGTCTGCTTCCTGTTTAATAGATGATCGTCTTCCACCTTACATGGTGGAAAGGGAGAGGTAGCCCTCTGGGACCTCTTTTAAAAAGCACTAATTCTATGTATGAGACTTCTGTCCTCATGACCTGATCACCTCCCAAAGGCCTCATTTCCAAATACGTTAGTATTGGATATTATCATATCAGGGATTAAGTTTCAACATATTCTGCAGGGACACAGACATTCAATCTATAGCAGTATGTTACCTTACATGGTAAAAGAAATTTTGCATATGCGATTAAATCAAATATCTTGAGAATTGATTATTCTGGATTAAGTGGGTCCAGTATAATCACAAGTGTTCTTATAAGAGGGAGGGCAGTAGAGTTACAGTGAGGGAGAAGACAGCGTCATTAAAGAAGAGATTAGAGTGATGTGGCCCCCAGCCAAGGAATGCCTGAAGCCTCTAGAAGCTGGTAGAGGCAAGGAATGGATTCTCCCTGGAACTTCCAAAAGGGACATTCCTACTAACGCCTCAATTGTAAACCCATAAAAGCAATTTTGGATTTCTTGCCTGCAGTGCTGTAAGAGAACAATTTTTATTGTTTAAAGCCACTGAGTTTGTGATAATTTGTTATAGTATCATTTGCTACATGAATAATATTATAGTTGAAGAAACTGTTGGCATCTCTGCTTATAATATTATTAGGTCATAATTAATGTTCTGACAGTTTTGGAGACATTTAAAAAAAATTCTCGTACAGGTAGGTATTACTTTGGAGAAGCCTAAAGTGAGCCTGATTTATTTTCCTGGCTTTTCGGTTGGCATGCTCAAAATATTTCTTCTTTATTTTTGAAGTTTAGTAGCTGATCCAGAATATTTATAATTTCAGTTATTTTCTTTGTTTTTCCTGAAACATATGCTATTTTAATATACAGATTTAGTTATTCCTAGATATCAGTAAAGTATTTCTTCACATTGGAGTACAATTAATGTTTTGTTTGTTGGACTTTCTATCTTAGGGATAAATTACCCTTTTTTTTATGTGACATGGAGAATAAAATTCATTTGAGGCGGAGTGAAGAGTTTGGATGTGAGGATGAGAAAGGGAAATGAAGAAGATAAAAGTAAACTGGTTTATAACAATCTGAATTCCAAACACTGAAGTGTTGAAGGGTAATGTGGCTTAGGCAGGTGAAGGGAGTGGACAGAAGAACCTGAGAGGCTCAGCTTCAGCTTCATTTTCATCTTTCCACATAAACATATCATTAGATGATTGCTAGTGTATGTCAATAGCTAAAATATACAAGTTGAACCATGCAAGACACACATCAAGCTGTTTGATTAAATAGGTCAAAGGAAAATTATCTATTGTGCATCTGATTCTTAAATATATATTTCAGTCATTAATAATTACTACTTACTTTGAAGACAGAAAGTGATAGTTTGCCACATTTCTTGATAGAAGATAAAAGAAGCTAAATTATAATGGAACTAGTTAAAAGCATAAAAGCATGAGATTTTTGACCATGCGATAAACTAAAATGGAGCATGTGGGACCTGAAAACCTCCTAAGTTCAATGCAAGCACACTGATATTGAACAGATAGAAATATATGTATTATGGCTGCAAACTCCTGTTTTTGGCTCATCCAAATCAGCATGGATTGAAAGATTGTGAGGTTCTATTTGAACTATCTACAAGAGCCAGGTGGATAAACCAATGTGAGAATCCGGTGGAATGCAGAATAAGAGGGGGGGATGGGGACTGGATGGAGCAGGATTGTGTGGTGCTGCCAGAGGGATTTCAATTCAATTTCCATTCAGTTTTTTGTAAAAACACCACATCTGTAGAGAAAACTTGTGCAACAGCCAAATGCAAACTGTGGGCAGCCAGTTTGCCCTCTCTGCCTTAATTTGAAACTTGACCTTTAAAGGTCATACAAATTACCTGTGGTCTAATAAAAATATTGCAAGAAAGCAGTATTAGCTAACTAAAGTCCATGAGCCAATAGAAATCCTTTTTCCTTTTTAATCAACAACGTGGGACATCAGTGCTCTGTGAAATCAATATAAAATATAATGATCCCATTCTTTTAGGCTAAGCATTCAAGAGCTCAGAGCTGCAGCTTCCTTAGCACCTCAGGCACTCCTGCTGCCCTGCCAGACTCACTCTCTTCTGGTTTGCTCTCCCTCTTGGCTCCTGAAACCAGAGAGTAAAGGCTAATCTGCTTGCCAGGCAGTGCAGTGGTTAAGGAAGGACCTTGCAATGATTAAATCCACAGAGAAAGGTTGGGCCAATGTATTACATTTCCATATATTGCCTTATCACTGCTGCTTTCAAATACCATTTAGTCATTTTTCTTTTTCTTTCCCTTTTCTTTTCTCTTTTTTTCTCTTTTCTTTCTCCTTTCTTTCTCTCCCTCCCTCCCTTTCTTCCTCCCTCCCTCCCTCCCTCCCTCCCTCCCTCCCTCCTTTCTTTCCTGTTTTCTTGAGGCTGATACCTTATCACTTGCTAATTGACTTTGAGTGCCTAGTGGGTTTAATTTTTGTTTAAATTGTGCCTGCCCAGAGAAAGCAATGAAAAAGAAATGAGAAAAGGGACAGAGAGGATGGAGGCAGAGTGTTACATGGTTGACCGGGGTGAATGACAGCAGGGATTGAGGTACAGTTGAAAATCTGCATACAATTTTTGACTCCCCCAAAATTTAACTATTAATAGCCTACTGTTGACCAGAAGCCTTATCAATAACCTCGTCAGTTAACAGATATTTTGTGTGTTCTATGTAGTATATACTGTATTCTTTTTTTAAGAGAGATTTTATTTATTTATTTTGACAGAGAGAGAGATCACAAGTAGGCAGAGAGGCAGGCAGAGAGAGGAGGAAGCAGGCTCCCTGCTGAGCAGAGAGCCCAATGTGGGCCTAGATCTCAGGACCCTGAGATCATGACCTGAGCCAAAAGCAGAGGTTTTTAAACCACTGAGCCACCCAGGCGCCCTATATACTATATTCTTACAACAAAGTAAGCTGCAGAATAAACACTATTATGGAAGTCATAAGGAAAAGGAAATAATATCTGCAGTATTGGACTGTATAAAAAAAAAATCTGTGTGTACATGGACACATGTAGTTCAAGGGCCAACTGTAATGACCTAAGAGAAGAGAGGAAGATGAAAGGCCTGGTATGGCCTCTCTGTGGCGTGAGAGATGGGGATCAGGCGTATAGGCATGTGGGCAAGAATTTTTTATTGCTGATTGCATTCCACTTCAGCCAGGCATAATAGCAAGAAAGCTTTAGTTGTCATTTATAACCACTCACCAATTATGATCTTGGGTCAGTATTGTTTTTCTTAAATTACAGCTTTTTTTTTTAATCATAGTGTTCAAGTCCCAATGAAAAAACAACAGTATTTTTTCAACGTATTTGGTTTTAAATTTCTACTTTCAATAATTAGAAGGATGATCTACAAGATGAGATAATCTCTGAATTGGCCTAAATTTCATATGTAAAGGGGAAAAACACAAGATATATATATATATATATATATATATATATATATATATATATATATATATATATAAAACCTTATAGATATATAATTTTTATTTTATTATTTTATTATTTTATCTTATTAACATATAATGTATTATTTGCCTCAGAGGTACAGGTCTGTGGATCATGAGTCTTAAACAATTCACAGCACTCACAATAGCACATACTCTCCCCAATATCCATCACCTAGCCACCCCATCCCTCTCACAGTTTGTTTCC